>CAJNIZ010042787.1:39553-60937 GCA_905231905.1 Symbiodinium pilosum
GGATTTCTTTTTAATTTGGCGAAAAAACTCCCTAAACGTAGATCTTGGGGGGGGGGCAAGCTTATATATATATATATAACCATATTACATTTATTATCCAACTGTTACTCAGGAGGAGCAGTGCCCAACCTACTAATCAAGCCCCTAAACCCAGAAAATCGCAAGCCCCAAGGCTCAGACCCCTGGGCGGCACGCCTGCGGACTGCGGACTCCTTCTGAATAAGCGCATGTCAGGATTTAGGAGAGCAGTATACTTGGAGGGTCAGGGGCACTCGTCAAGAACCCCTATAACCCATATAGTAACCCCAGCTATCCTACGTAGTGCTTAACCTACTTACTAAGTCCCCCTGACCCTCCAAGTAGGACCCCTACCAGGTAAGCATATTACGAAAAAGTTGCATTAACGGCAAGAGGAATTATACGGGACTATGGGATATCACCTGGTTATGACAGAGGTTTCTCCCTAGCTAGATAGGAAACCTCTATGCTCTTGCCCCTTCAAGTTGGGGCAGTCAAGTAAATGCTTGGTTTAGGGAGTTTAATGGCTAGGGTTTAGGGTCTAAGGTTAATCCCAATATCTACCCAATCCATTATCGTTGTATAACCAGTGCTGGCGCACTAAGTATTCGGGAGCTTCAGCAAATTATCGCAATGCGCTCCGAACGTAGTGTTGAAGGTGTCCTGAAGATGGCGCTCAAACCTGAAAGCTTCAACCTAAAGTAGACCAAACAACAGACGTGGAAGAGGCATTCGAAAGGGCACAGCTCACCATGGGGCCAGGCACGTTAGAATAACCCTAGACCCTAAACCCTAAACCCTAACTTAGAATAGGGTTCAGCGGGTCAGGCTACAGTTTTCATTAGAATCCAGAGGCTCTTGAGGATGCGGCCTATGAGGACTTTCAAAACAGCAAGTTCATATATAGTCCCCCTCAAGTAGATAGAATATGGGGTATATGAGGATCTTATTGAAATATACCGAAGGACATATTCTACCTACTAAACGGGGACGGTAACTGCTATTCAGGCTTCTACATGGCAGTTCCTCTCCCTGTATCATCCTGAAGAGAAACATCCTAAGCCCTGGGGCCTAAGCCAAAAACCCTACGTCCTAAACCCGAAAACCCTGAGCCCGGGCCCCGAACCATAAGCCCTAAACCCCAAACCCTCAGTCCTAAATGAACTAGTTATTTAGGGTTTAGGGTTTAGGGTTTCGGGTCTCAGTCCGAAATGAACTAGCAGCAATGAACTGCATTAAACCCGAAGTCCAAAAGCCTACGCCTTCTTGTGCAATTTTCTTGTCCATGTCGGCTCCTGCTTGCCAGATGCAAAGCCTGAGCTAAGATTCCATGGCATATATAAGGTTGAAACCATGGGCCCCCTGATATGCGGGATCCATATACACCTACTACATACCCTATATGTATCCTTAAGGCCCTAAGAAGCCAGAGGAACCATATTAGGGGCCCATACTTCTAACAGTTTCCCAAAAATACGCTTGTTTAGAGCTAGTCGAGGCCAGACAAGGGGGGGACCTCAGGGTGTGGGGCTTTCTAAACCCTAGACCTTAAACCCTAAACCCTACACCCTACCCGAAACCCATCAAACCCTAAACCCTTAAAACCCAGACCCTGAGTCTACGGCTTCAGGTTTGCAATGAATGGGCTTCAGGGTTTGAATTGATCCAAAGCCCTGCGACATGCAGAATGAAGCCTTGCACCGGCCCAAATTTGTAGGCTTTGGGGTTTTCGGGTTTTGGGTTCAGGGGTTTGGGGTTTGGGGTTTTGGGTTTTTGGGGTTTAGGGGTTGGGGTTTGTGGTTTAGGATTTAGGGTGTGTTGGGCTTGGTGGGGGGGACACTGTAGAACCGAGCATGTCTAGCTTGGGCTTCGAAAGAAAAATGTCCCTGAACATGTGAGCAACACTCCCCCTTGCCTTAGGAATCCCTATAAACTCCTATAGAATCCCCTAGATAACCTCCTTTAAGGAGTTCAGACCCTAAACCCTAAACCCTATCTAATCCCTATACAACCCCTACAATCCCCTAAATAACCCCCCTTTTAACGAGTTTAGACTATAGCTCATGTGATGCATTTTCAGTGCGCCCTGCAGCGGACGGAAGGAGTTTTATATTGCGGTTATATTGGGGTTACGTGGGATAATGGAAAAGCAAATGGAAACTACTATTTAGGGCTTCGGGTTCAAGGTTTAGGGTTTAGGGGAAGCTGGACCTCCGTTCTACCGTTCAAAGGACTTTAATGGGAACCCCCAGACAGGGAACCCCAAGAATGTAGTAGGAGTGTAACCACCCTCGGTAAGTACAGCTCCATTATGGCCCATTATACTCCTGCTATATTCTTGTTCCCGGTTTGGGGTTCCCATTACAATCCTTTTACCATGATAAGCCCGAGACCTGTTCCACCAGCAGGCTCCAGAAACCTTCATGTGAAACCGTGCACAGGTCTCTGTATACTAGTGTCTCCCAAAGTTAGGGACTTATCTTTTTTGGGGGTACCTATAATGAGGTTGATACGCCTAAACCCTACGCCCTAGAACTAAAATCCTAAACCCTAAACCTACTTGGGGGTCTGCTTCTGGGCCCCAAATTTTGGAAACTGAGGGTTCGTCTTGTTGTAGTGGCCTCAAACCAACCTCCAAAATTCAGAAGTTGCTAACTCCCTGCATATCTCTGATCTACTCATACTATCCATACTGACCAAACCTTAATCTATACAGAAGTCCGAGCTCCTCACTGAGGTTGTGGTAGGCCCCCTGCTGAGCCAATGAACACACCGGTCTGCGCGGTGACGAGGATGGTGAGAAGTATGAGCCTGGCAGGCATACACATCCATCGTCTATCATATGAGCCACGTATATGTACGCACATGTGCATACCTGTGAAGACACACACACATATACATGCCAAGTCATACTTATACATCTATAAATATACACATACGTATAAATGTGCAGCGCGCGCACACACAGAACATGTACATGCACATGAAATTCATGTACTATTCCTAGGCTTTGAGGCTTAGGAGCCATAGAGATGTGAATTTCGGGCTTAGGACTCAATTAAGCTATTTGCTAACTGCGTCGGAATCAGATGGGATAACATTACGATACAGGGTCTTATATGGGACATATTTGACAGGACCCTGCGGGATTTCCCTTTCAGGGCTTCCTAAACACTGAAGTCAGCAAAGGAGCTATGTACAGCATAGGATGCCATCTCCTAATGTGGATCCCAACATGTGGTACATAGAACATATGCGTTCTGCAGGCTGGATAGCGTCTCACGCATTTTCCAGGGCCATCTTATGCTTATTCTGGTTTGGGTATCCAGTACTGATGCGACGGACTTAGGCCCTGCATCCGGGCTTAATGCCTACAAAGGCACCGGAATATCTCCGCCCTCAAACATACCAGCTCGCTATGCTGACACATACAGCTGCGTGATGAATGAACGAGTACATGATGCAACGTGGGCCCGATTAGATGGGCTTTAGGGTTTAGGGCTTCACAAACATGATGAAACTAGTAGGACATGTTTAATTTGTAATGAAAAGTAGTATACAACAAATGTATGGAAACAATGGCAAGTATCATGTATCTATCCTTGGGAAGTCACATTAAAAACCACTCCCTCTTGTGGTCCGGCAGAATTAATCTCCTACGTGCTCCCAGAATTTGGGGGTTCGAATAGGAATCCAACACAGAAGCACTCACTCCAACATCAGGCTGTACAAAAAAAGTCACTATAACAACTGCTAGTACTGTTACTGTTTCTACTAATGCAAATGCCAACACTATTCCTATTGCTATGAACCCTATGATTCCTAATACTAGTATTTACAATTTTAGTGTTTCTAGTGCACGAAACTATTACTAGCTTTGCTACTTTCGTTGTTACTACTACTATTACTATGAGTATTACTATAACTTTGACTTTTACTATTACCTTCGCTCTTACTACTACGAGTAATATGAAGCTCATACTATTACCACTACGATTACTGTTACTGTTACTTTAACCTACCCTCCCGCTATATATGTATCTATGTATACGTATATAAAGAAATATATATACACAGACATTCACATATGTGTGTACTAAGGATTCTCATACAATACAAACCCTAAACCCCTAGGCGGGCTGAGGGGGTTTTAATATTAGGGGGAGGGGGCTTTAAGAATACTCTCAAGCTGAAGCTGCTTGGGCAGAAAAATCAGACCCCAGCAACGAGGAACCCCAAATCACCAATGCAGCTCTGGAAGTCCCACATGAGGGTTTCAGTGGCACTTCTCAAGCTCCTCCACAATACACTGAGGGCTCGGCGTACGTGTGGCCCACCTTGCACATGCGGGGAGGATCTTTGCCGTCAACGCGGCCCAAGATCCACTCGCCTGGAAAGGTCTGCTCGCAGGCAGCGGTGTTGTTGGTTTCTGGGCACGCAGCCTCCTGCGTCGTGTGATCGCAGTAGGCGGGAGCGGGACCACCCCTCCGTGCCCTGGATGGGCCTCCTGTAGTTACAGGGTCTCAAGATTTGAGCATGGACTTGCTAAGGCTCAGGCTTCGTGCCGGCGCCACGTCCACGTAGCACGGTCAGTGCCTGAAAGAGATTGGCAAGAACTGGTCACGCGGCTGAAGTTCATGCGGGGCGGAGTGCTGAGGTCGGCGCCTCCTCGGAGAGCTCCACCCTTAGCAGACGGTGCGTGTGTCGGTGCTAATCTACAGACGAGAACTTGGGTCCGCACTCTTGGAGCCGGAGATCCTGGGCCGTCTTGGTGGCCAGGTTCTGGTTTTGTGCTTCCTGTCACGCATCTCCTACACCCTTCTGACTTGCATGGGCTTTCCAAGTCGCAAACAACCTTGCGGCGCTGTTGCTTGCGCTGCCGCTTGCCTGTGGCCTGGCACCGTGTTTACACTACACACACACACACATACACAAATACGCAGCACTGCTAACCTCCTGGGGCGCGGGAGTCGCGGGAGTGCCCATGAAGCGGGGCTTCGATACCTTAGGTTTTGCATGTTTGGTTCTGTCTGGCATTTCCACGCAGTTAGATGCCTTCTGAAGTCAGCGCATGGCGTTCTGCTTGGCGATGTTGTGCCATGATCTGGGCGCAGGGATCACAGGACGGCGCCGGGGGGTTTTCTAAGATGCTCTACACTACAGCAGACCTCCCACTTCCGCTTCTCCTGCTGGAGGCCGGCCGCACCTGGGCGAAACCACAGCAGGGGACAGCGTCCCACGAAGCAGCGGGGTTTGCATTTCTGAGGGCACCACTGGTCGGGATCTCCTCGACGGGGCGGCTTACAGGCTGCACACCTCGCAGTAGGTTCAGCTAAGAGCATCAAGCGCAAAACCCTCTGTAGAATCAAAGCTGAGGCCCGAGCGTGGCTCCGGTTTCTCGAATGGCAAGAACTGAGTGTCAGGTTAGCTACAACGGCGTGCACTGGGCTCTGTACGGGGCTCACTTCAAGCATCTGGGGTCCGCGCAGACATCTCTCTGGCCAGGTCATGAGGTTGTGAGACAAACTTAAGCTGAGCCAACAATCTCTAGCAACAAGGGGGGATTTGGGCTAAGATCGGTTACCAAGGAGCGAGCACTTACTTAATTTCTGCTGTGCACATCAGCACCCTACACCTGACTACATATGATCACGTCTTCGCTCTGGCATGTCAGTTAGATGCTGCTTCACATGATGCTTCTCACTCTGAACAACGGAACAATCCTACCCTAGATATTTCCTTGAAGATCTCCTGATTGAATATTTTAGCTTTGCCAGGGTTTATTTCAGGATTTTAGGATTTGTCAGAGTTTATGTCTTGACCCCATAAAGCGACCTATTACTTTGGGAGAACTCCCATCTAAATCTGACCTAGAACCCTTCCGAAAATCAATATCCGCCCTGGAGCCCTCCGAAATTAGGTATAGCTCTATTACTGGGACTTGTTTGTAATGAGCGTAAAATGACCCCCCTGGATGTTGCCATTTCGAGCACCTGGGAGCCCCCGAGCTACTTGGGACGCACGAGCCGGACGCACAGAATCGACACGTACCCGCTCAAGCGGAAGGCATACCTTCAGCTGGCAAACTAGGCCTAGGTAGGTATAGCTAGCGTTAAAGACATTAGCGCCTCGCAATAACAGTGTCATCTATATACCAGATGATATAATAACTAAAAGAGAATTCTACCAGGTCATAACTTGGGCTGTTCGCACCTAGCACTACGCTCTAGGGCACTCGAATCGTTTCAACACAGCTATGGCTATGAACCAACCTGAACCCTAAACCCCAACTCTAGAACCCTGAAACCCTAAAACCTAAACCCTAACCCTAAATCCCATTCCTAAACCTTAAACCCTAAACCTGTAGCTTGAGAACAGTCCAACTGTGCCCTCAGAGCGGGAAGTTCGCTCGTCACCAGCCTGGCCTCATGCCGGGGCCACCATATGAGCTGTGGTATAAAACTCCTTAAAGGGGGTTATGTAGGGTTTAAGGTCAAAACTCCTTAAAAGGGGTTATATAGGGGATTACAGGGATTATACAGGGTTAAGGGTTCACGGTTTGGGGTCTAACCTCTTTAGGGGAGTTATATAGGGGAGTATTGCTGGGGTTATCAAGGGGGATACTAGGAATTTAGACTATAGCCTATAGCTCGTATAGGGCTAGATAGGGCTGTGTGGGTTACATGTTGGGGGGTTCCAAAACTCGGGGCACCTTTTTAGGGGTACCTGAAATGAGGATTACGTTGTTTTGTTCCAGTTATTTAAAGAATTCTAGGGATTGTAATTCTATAGGGTTACGGGTTTAGGGTTTGGGGTCTAAGCTCCCTGAAGGGGGGTTATGTAGGGGAATATATAGGGAGACTTAAAGAGGTTATCAAAGGGGATTCCCGCTTTCTTTTCCATTTGATTCGCCATTGTTGGGGTTCGTCTCAGAGACGCAGCGCCAGTGCTACTTGACGGCTGTATGCGAGGTCCATCCCTGCCCAAGAGTCCACTGTGCCACCCTTGCCAAGGATCCGCCTCAGGTCCTGCTGGCGCCTGCTTCCCCTATATACGCCCCTTTAAAGAGCTTAGACCCCAAACCCTCAACCCCAAACCCTAAACCCCGAACCCTATATAATCCCTATATACGCAGTTCACAAGGGGCTGTGAGCCTTGCTCTGCAGATTACGTCGCAGCTTTGCAGCAAAAATCTCTGTTGTGAACATTGGGGTAATAAGGGGATTATGGACAAGAAGACGGAAACTACAGTAATGGGTTATGTAGGGTTTAGGGTTTAAGGTTAAGGGTTTAGGGTTAAAAAGATGTTTAGCTTTTTCTTCGCAAGCGAAGGAGTGTTCTTCTCCAGGCTATCCGGACCAAGGCAAACTGGCAAATTCCAAAACAAATGTCCTGTGTTTCCGCCATGAAAGCTACGTGCTGCCCTGTGCGGATAATCTAACACTGCCCATATGAAGAACAACACACGTGCTTTTCGCATGTAAAGAGGTCTGCCAATCCCTCTGCTATGCTGCACACCCTTTTTAAGCTGCTCGTAATCGCATAGCCCCCAATCCAGCTCCCTCATTGAAAATCGTGCAGCAAGGCATAATCTCAAAATACGCCTCTCATGCATGTTGACTCAGACTGGCCCAATAATCGTCTTAATTCCATCTCCGTAAAAATCCTCCCCCCCCCCAAGTCAAGAAAAACAACTCAGTACCATTATCAAAATGGGTGGGAAATTTCTATTACGGGTGGGGGGGTTATAAGTAAGGATAGACCTTCTGTGGTAAACCCCAAGTTGACCACAGCAGAAAAGCTCAGTAGCGGGCGGAATGCTGAGCACCCCGACACCAAGGACCTTCCACAATGACAGGGTTTGGGGTTTAGGGTTCTTAAAGTCAGTGAGGGCTTGGGGGCTTTGAATGGTTCAAGGTCAGGAATAGGTTTTTTTAGGCTTACATAGGTCTAGGACAAGTACAGCAGATGTTGTTTTTCGTGTAAGTCTTGTATACTAATATCCATCCCGACCCCTTCCCCAAAAAGGCATTACATATCAAAGGTTTCGGCTGCATTGGGCTAACAAGGCAACAGGATTGTGGGGGGATACGGTATTGTACGAAGAAAGGACCCGTAGAGTGGTTTTGGGGCTTTTTGTAGGGCTTAAGGGTTTACGGCTCCCGCAGGTTCCGTAGACTAGGGGCGTGATCTGCAGGAAGTCGAGGGTCTTGAAGGATTTTGTGCTTGGGATCGTTGATATTGTTCGAGGATTCTGCGAGAGGAAAGCCAGAATTACTCAAGATGAACCTGGTAACCTGAGCCCTGAAACCTAAGCCCCCAAACCTAAACCCTGTGGTATGCGCTTTATGAGGTCTAAAGACTTAAGGAAAACCATGCACCCTGAAGAGCCTATTCTCCACTGTTTGAGAAAACCTCTCATAATGGAAAAGAAAATGGAAACCATTACACTTTTCTAGGGGTTGGGGTTCAGGGCCAGGGGGAATTAGTAAGTCGGTTAATAATGGGGATAACTAGAATTACTCTAATATGGAGTATAAGACTTATTAACCTACTAAGCCCTTCTGACACTCCAAGTAGACCCCTTCACATCAACTTGTAGGGTGTCAGGTCTCGAACCAGACCCTGCCCAGAAGCCCCTTCAGCCAAACCGTTGAGAATCCAACTCCTGTTTCACCTACTCCCAAACCCTGAGCCATGCGCACCACCCCCGAAATCCAACCCTCCTAAACCCTAAATCCCGAACCCTAAACCAAAACATAGTCCTTCGGCCCGGACTCAGACACCCGTAGCCCAGCGCCATAACCCTATAAATATATATATATATATATACATATCATATATATATACATATATATATATATATGTAGCACTTTCCGTTTCATTTTCCATGTTGTCCATTTGATGCTCCATTTTTGGGGGATAATCTCGCTATATTACCCCCTATACCCAGAATCCGAAGCAGCATCCTGAGATCACGGCAGTATTCGCAAGATTGAAAACCTGGTCTAAGCACTAGGATGAAGGTCAAGAGTCATGGGTTTCTGGTTCAGGGTTTGGGGGGCTTAGGGTTTAGGGTTTAGGGTTAAGGGTTTACGGTTTGGGGTTGGGGGTTAGGTTCAGGTTTGAGGTTTTTTCTTCAGAAGGTTGGCCCCAACCAACCAGACAGGCAGTCCGGCCGCGAGACATCCCGACTCCAGTAGCTTGCTGATTGTTTGTGGCAGTTTAAAGTTTAGGGTTTAGGGTTCAGAGTTTAGGGTTTAGGGTTTAGGGAATATCCCGACTCCAGTTTAGCAAGGAATGAAGGACTGGAAGACGTGAAACCCTACAAATGTGCAAGTACAGTCCTGATGAAGCCCTAAGCCTAACACACATGGGTTTAGGGTTTTGGGTTTAGGGTTCTGATGCACCCCTGTACATGGTTTCCCTAGAAAAAGGGCCCAAACATAACCCCCATACATGACAACGGGGAGCCGTGAGCTAAGCGTTGGAAACGTCAAAAAATCCGTGCAACGCCAGTGAATCCCTTCACACGAATATTAAACACCCCCAACCCTAATATCAGATATTCTCCATAACAGACCTAATACATGGGGCGGACATGTTCAATATCAGGAGTGGGGCGGGGCGCTTAAAATCCTAAACCCTAAATCCTAAATCCGAATATACCGTAGCTTCCATTTTTCCATTCCCGTCTATTCCCTATGAAGAGATTCCTTCCAGACCTTCAGAACCACCGGGGAAACCCCTAAAACCCTATCCCTAAACCCTAAATACTAAATCCCAACAAATTCCTAGACCCTAAACCCTGAACCCTAAACAATGCTTACAACCCCAGCGCTGCAGCTTCGAAACAGTTTATAGTCCCCCTTAAGTAGATAGAACATGTCGTTGGGCACGTTATAACGAGATCCCTATATACTCCATATCCTATACCCTATATAACTCATCATAATAGTTTCCATTTTCTTTTCCCTTATCCTCATATAACCAAAAGACAACCCTAATATTACCCCATATTCTCTTTACTTAAGGGGAACTATAGCCTAAACCCTAAACCCGAAATTCTATCTACTTAAGGGGGACAGTTAGAATCACCGGAGGCAGCGGCCGCTTCGGAAAAGCTAAGCTCGTGCTCCGACCTTTCAGATGACATCGCTGGGGTGTAGGATTTAGGGGTTTAGGATTTAGGGTTTGGGTTTAGGGTTTTGGGGTTTAGGATTCGGGGTGGAGGATTTAGGGCATTTCTGGGAGGGCATGGGTAGGAAAATGATGAGAAAAGGATGCTACATCGGTTTGGGGTGGAAGGGTTGCGAATATCATCCCTGTACAAACTCTACTGGGAGCCCTAAACCCTAAACCCTTTTGTCATTAGGTCCTGTCCAGGCCGGACCTCTTGTACTGGGAGGCTGATGCGCAATCAGTCCGGCATTAGGCCCTAAAACTTAAGCTCAAAATTCTGCCATCGGCATCGTACCCATACACCACTCACTTACTACAATATACTTAAAGAATATCATGTCGAAGTCTGTTTGATGTACCCTCTACCCCTATACCATAACTATACGAAGGATCTAGAACCACAATATAAACCCTCAACGCTACTATGACAAGATTGGTAATTATTGTTTAAGCTTCCTCAGTACTCCTGAACTTTCAGGCAACCGCCTGGGAATGTCATGTCTGCGTTGAGTGAAGGCTGGCCTTCAGGTGTGTGAGTGCTCAACATCAGGGACCTTGAGGGGCTTCGGGATAGAGACCCTAGGGATATAACGCCAGTTGTTGAGGTCTATTTGATGTACCCGATACCACAATTCTACAAAGAACCTAGGACCATAGTGTTTTTTGGGGCCTCTATGTTGTGGGGCTTTGCATTGGGATGATAGTGGTACCTCTTTAAAGTATAAATTTCCAGTTGATGCAAGTGCCTCAAAGTGCACTTAAACCCAAAACCCTCTCCTAAACGCTCAAACTCGCAGGATCCGTGCGTAGGGACTATTAGAGGAGGACCTGTAATTTTGAGGTCTAAAAGCTCGAAGAAGGGTTTGGGGTTTATATACAGGGTCTTACACGCTTCAATGACCCTGCGTGACTCCTTCAAACCCTATAGACATATAGCCCAGGACCTTCCAAGTGATCCGCAAAATGGCTATTTTGGACGGCAAGTGCTCGTCAATCTCACGCACGCGAAGAATTCAAAATGGTACAGCCCAACCTATTTCGGACCCCTAAGCTTCAAAGCCTCACCCCAGAACACCTGAGTAGCGTTTTTTTGGTGGTTGAACCTAGTAAGATTATATTCCTTATATAAAATACTATACCCAAAGAAGAGGGTAGAATCTTACTCTATATTGGGTACCATAGTATCCGCCAATAAAACACTACCCACCTAACCTTGAGAAAATACCCTACACCCTAAACCCTAAACCCTAAACCCTAAACCCTAAACCCTACGACTGGCCTCGGCGTTATCGGGGTGCCTGGCGGAGTTGAGCAAAGGAGGAGAGGGCGAGGAGGTGCAGGCGGACCACCATTTGGTGGTTTCCTAAAATTAGGGGTACCCTTTTTGGGGGTCCCCATAATAAGGACTGTAGTATATTGGGGTATATTGGGGTCTATATTGGGGTCCACTTATTTTGGGAAACTACCACTTCTGTTAATGGGCATCTTAAAGCTTTCTCTTACAAAGGGGTTTAGGGTTTAGGGGTTTAGGGTTTAGGGTTTAGGGGTTTAGGGGTTTAGGGTTTAGGGTTTAGGGTTTAGGGGTTTAGGGTATAACTCAGACATACAAACGCCGTGCACAAAGGTTATCACGGGGTGCCATGTTGTCCCTTCTTGGTTTTCTCTTATCGCCCACACTACATCCCCGCGGGCCCTTTTCTCGTGAGATATCTCCGAATAACTGCCATGAATTAAGTATTCTACACCATGACTATACAAGCTCTCTAGGCTACTAGGCTCATGATGTTGCTAATTCTGTGACCTTTTCAAGTAAGGTTACAATCCTTTGCCCAGCTGCCTTCCTTCTTGGCCTCTTCGTCCAAGAGCAAGGGGCCTCAGCAGCGAACTTCCTAAACCCTAAACACATTAAACTTAAACCCTAAACCCTAAACTCGCTAAACTGAAGCCCTCAAATCCCGAAACCCTCAACTTCCCGAAACTGAAGCCCTAAGCCCCTAAACCCCAAACCGCCTCAGCAGGGAATTGTCTTTCTCAAAGTTCAGGCCGCTAGTAATGACGGGGTCCCAGTCCGGTCTTTGCATTTTAGGGTTTGTAGGGGCAAGGTTTAGGTTTCAGGGCTTGGCGGATTATCAGGGAGGTCTACATGGGGTGATTGTCAAAATTATGGTCCCTTTTTGGATCACGATTATAATACGGCACCTAATATTTAGGGTACCCAAAAAAGAACCAGAATTTTGACAACCACCCACATGAAGGTTTAGGGTTTAGGGCTTAATTTTTGCAATGTCTCTCGTGCCCACGGCATGAGGGTAGGGCCCACGGGGCAGACCCAGTTAGGGCGAACCAGCTTCTACCCAGACCCCCAACGGGATCTAAAAATTAGATCCCCTGGAACCATATGGGAAATTATACAGGGGTTATATAGCGGTTATAATGGGTCTATATAGGGGATCTAATTTTTTAGATCCTCCCAGGGGTCTGGGTAGTGATTACACTCGGCTTTGGGCTGCGATCAGAACACTACGGCTCACAGTGCCCCAACCCTGGCACACAAAACATACTCCTGTCCTTACCATCTCAAAGGGTCTAGAGTTTAGGGTTCAGGATTTAGGGTATTCTTGAGGTTAGGCATGACAGAAAAGTTCATGTGGTAGTGCTGCATGCTCCTGAATTACTGAGAAGACCCTGAAGACCTTAAGCAAAAACACGAGGGTCCCTGGACCCCTCGTAGAAATCATAATTTCAGCTGGTAAGTAGGATTATGAAAAACGGATATTCAAAAATCATCTTCAGGGAACTTCCAGAAAACACACGTAAACTGCTGAATCCAGAAATTTCATAATCTCATAATGTGCTCCCATTATCGACCATATATTCTAGCCGTCAGAAGAGAACCATTTCCTGCCCATCCCAAAATGAACCAGGCAGTCAAGACCCCACCTAAAAAGCAAAGGCACAAACCCTAATCCCTATATAACTTTAGAATACTCAATCCCTGCCAGTCACAGTCCTTCTGTTCCCATGAAGGAACATTCGAATTGCGCCCTAAACGCTGGCCCCGTTGTTAGCCCTGTAGACTTCATGCCCAAGAGCCCTATGACCTGAACCTTTTCTTAGCCCTGAGGCACAAACCTCACCCTCCCCCAAAATAACGGGGAACTCCACGTGGCCCGTCAAAGAAGGACCCTAGTCTTCCCGGGGTCCGTTTTGAGTTTGTAAGGTGATTTGGGAGAGAGTAGCCTTTGAAGCCTGTAGGGGTCCAGCTGATGAGAGCGTCGGAGGACCGTGCACGCCATGGCCTGACTCACGTTTGAGGGTTTGGAGTTTTGTTTTTTTGCGCTAGTCGTTTGAAGGGGTTGGCTTTATGGTTTAGGGGGCTGCTTCTGTAGGCGGGGCGGAAGTGGTAAGAATACCGACATAACACCCAGACACCGCACCAAACACCTATGTTCATTCCAGCCGGCCCATACGTGCGCTCACCAATAGTCAATAGTTCTACTCGACTTCTACATACACTCACAAAGAATTCACAAATAAGTGTGGTAATCCCCTATTCAATTTATCCCCAGCTTCTACGTTCTTTTGCACGTGATTCTCCTTTCATCACTGGCAACTCACCACCTAGGCAGCGCCAAAGCAAAACGCCTGACGAAACTTGGCCCCAAACCCTCAACCCTATCAACCCCGAAGTCCTAAACCCGAAACCCTAAATCCTAAACCTCGACTCTAAACCCTAGATCCCAAATCCTAAACCCAAACCCCTTCCTGATGCCCTCCCACAAAAACATCCCTCATCCCTGAACTCGTAAAACTAAACACCCTACAGCCCTAAACCCCCAAACCCCTAAACCCCACAATCCTGAATCCTAAACCCTACACCCTGAAACGCCTGGGACTCACCAGGAGCTCAGCATCATTGTGGTCTCCCACCGCGTAAACGCCCTTCGTAAGGTTTAGGATTTAGGGTTCTGCAGCTAGTGCTTGAGGTTGACATTCATATAGATGGGGCTTTACTATTTAGGCGCTTCTGCGCTTGGAGTGCAGGGGTTTGGGGTGCAGAGTTGAGGGCGCAAAAGTTTTGGCCGAAGGCTAACTATTCGGATTTGGATGCTCACGCACAGAGCCTCCCTCTTGAAAAGCCGGGGTTCTTCAAATAGTGTTGCGGGGCGAGGCTTACTTGAATTCAACATGAATAGGCCTGACTTGGCGCTTCCCCTTCAGGCATAGGAGGGAGACGCCAACAAGCTAAGGGTCTACAAGCCCTAGCAAAGTGCCAAGGAGTACCAGCGTGGCATTAAGATCTTGATTTGGGAGCATAGCTGGGAATGCCGTATCAAGCCCGCCTGTAAGCCACACAATCCCCTCAACAATCTAACACCCGGCGATGGCTAGACGGTTTCAGCCGGGACAAAGCGTAGCAAACACGCTGGGCACAGCGAAAATGCATCTAAAAACATGTAGCATGCTGTGCCACGAAATTTCCCACAAGCGGGAGATCCACACAAAAATAGCAGAGAAAAGAACACATCCCCTTGACCACAGTGAACCAACCCTTCAGGGATCAATCCCCT
Source organism: Symbiodinium pilosum (assembly GCA_905231905.1). Taxonomy (NCBI): domain Eukaryota; class Dinophyceae; order Suessiales; family Symbiodiniaceae; genus Symbiodinium; species Symbiodinium pilosum. Next base: position 54,325 of record CAJNIZ010042787.1, read on the forward strand.
TTATTTGTATAAAAACCCTTGGCATCACCAGGACCCTGAACCCTTACCCTTAAACCCAACACCATCTAAAACCTAAACCACCCCAAACCCTAAACCCGTCCAAACCCAAAACCCTACATCCTAATCCCTAACCCCCCTGAAACCGTAAACCCCCCAGAAACCCAAAACCCTACACTCTAGGCTTCAACCCCAAACCCGGAGGCCAAACCCTAAACCCTGAAACCCCTAAACCCTAAATCTCTAAACCCTGAAACCCCTAAACCCTAAATCCCCCGAAACCCCTAAACCCTAAATCCCTAAACCCTAACCCCTTTGAAGAGAGGCCTCCCAGGGCAGCCACCAGGCTCGTTGGCCCCGCCGTCCTTTTGCGGGGGGCGGGGGGGGGCTTTGAATAGGTTTTTGGATTTAGGGTTCTTGTGGCTTAGGTTTTTGGGTTTTGTGGTTCTGGGGGCTTAGGTTTTAGGGTTTAGGATTTGGGGGGCTTGAGTAGGGTTTAGGGTCAAGGGGTCTAGGATTTTAGGGTTTTGGGGGCTTGAATAGGGTTTAGGGTGTTAGGGTTTTGGGGGCTCGAATAGGGTTTAGGTTTAAGGTTTAGGGCTTAGGGTCTAAGGTTTAGGGCTTAGGGGCGCTGAATGTTCAGGGTAGGGTCTATAGGGGTCGAATCTCAAGTATAAGAGGTTGGGCGTAGTTATGTTTTGGCAATTTGGTGGCAATTCGGGTTGCAACTGTCGGGTTTTAAGAACTCAACCGGCCTCACAACTCCAATAAAAAGTGGTTGTTCTTAGGATTATTTTGAAATTTGGAAGCCCCTATAGAGAACTCATAGGGTCGGGGATTGAAATCTCTGGGCCCCTAAACCCTAAACCCTAAACCCTAAATCCGAAACCCTAAACCCTAAACGGTATGTCAGTAGGGTCTAGGTCCGAGGCTTGGCGGCTTGGGGTTTGCCCTCCAGAGTTGCTTTTGAAATTGCTGGCCGTTTAGGGTTGAGGGGTCAGGGTTTTGGGTTCAGGGTTTGGGGGTGAGGGTTTTGGGTTCAGGGTTTGGGGATTAGGATTTTGGGTTTAGGGTTTGGGGATTAGGGTTTGGGGATTAAGGTTTAGGGGTTGCGGGTTTAGGTATTAGATTGCTGAGGAGGCAAAAATGGACATTATCGGATTTCCGAAATCACTACGCTATTTGCGGTCCTATGTGAGGAATGGGCAAGCCAGCAGTAGGGTTTGAGCCAGGAAACTAAAAGTCAAGCATGCGCCCAACATGCACATGCAAACTTCTGGCCCTAAACCTTTAGCCCGAAATCCTAAATCCTAAAGCCCAAATCCTAAACCTTAAATCCTAAACCCTAACCATACCAACTAAATCCTAAACCCTAGATCCTAAATCCTAAGCCTAAACCCTAAACCCTAAATCCCAAACACTAGACCCTAAACCGAGTGAATTAAGGGTATGTCCTCAGATCTCCGTCTGTTTATACTCTGACCGGTGGTCAAGGTTTAGGGTTTCAGGTGGGGTCTCTTTTCATGCAAAGGTGAATAGGGGTGCTGCTTGCGGTAGAGCAGGACCATGTTCATCTAAAAAGAAGAGAAGTAAAAAAGCTCATCCAAACAAATGAAAATTAAACCAAACCCTAAACGTCAGAACTCAAAACCTCAAAATGCTAAACCCGAAAACCCTAAACCCCTTAACCCAGAAAGAAACACTTGGCTTGCCACAAGTGCTGGGCCCCTTGCGATGCTGTGGCAAGAAAAGGTTCTGCCTGGAGGGGATGACATTCAGCGCTGTGGCCTCAGAGTCCAACTGGATTGCTGTTAAAACACGTGTACTGAGTTACCATAACATGCGTATGTAGGGTCTATTAGTAACATGGGCATGTGGTCTTTAAAGGAACATGACAAGATCTGCTTGCAGGGATTGTGACCAGGAGAAATCACGGTCCAAATCGTTGGCGGGAAACACCAGAGCACCTACAGCGCATGCGTCCTACAATCAAATGGTCTATGATTCTTAAAAAATCTGCAAAGATGTTCTCGAATTATGTTGCTGGAGGTGATTGCTGCAGGTCTTGGGAGGTGCCCCCTAGTAGCTTGGAACGAGGCATTGGAGGATTATTTTGGGAGTCCATCTGGGGGGTTCAGGGTAGTGGGTACTGCGTTAGCCCGGCGTTTGAACCAGAATAGACCATAAGACCATATACTTGTGCATTGCGGGCGGGGCGTCCTTCTCACTAACATGTTTGACAAGCCATCTTTTTGAGAAGCGGAAAGTTCTCAAGATGATTCCCACACAGCCCTTTTAAAATCCCTGTATGTTCCTATTTGGTACCCCATCAGAACAACCTTTTAGGTTCAGCCTTAACCTCTTAAACCCTACAACCTAAGCGCCTAAATCCTGAACACATTTTGGGCAGGGCGCATGAGGCTCGAAGATAGCGCCCGTTGATACGCTCCGGGCGAAGCCTTCGTCCCAAGGGCTCAGATACCATAGGGGTTGGGGTTACGCGTTTAAGCGTTAGGCGTTCTTGGGAAGGCATCATGGGGGGGTTTATACGTATAGGGGCTCTGCTTTAAGATCGCAATTCAAGTTTTAACGCTTCGGGCCTAAGCTTTCGGATTAATAGTTTACATGTAGGTTGTGTTTCCCAGTTGCGCTGCCAAAGATTTCACAGCGGGTCCCATTTTAGTATCTACCCTACACGTACTTTGAGGGCCCAGACGGCCAGTGTATCAATCCCGTCCTATCCAGATTGACTGACGGCGCGGCACGGAGGGCAGGTTAGCACTACCAAGCCGCTTGCAAGTATCACACCCCCAGATAGCGCCGCCAGCCCTCCAGCAACAAACTTCCCAGCACGACGCAAACTTCCCCCCAAACACCACATGACTCAAATGACGCACGCCTGTTCTTTGTCCTTTTTACTCGAGAATGCTCGAAATCCGCCTTTAACGCAACTCCCGTGGACGTGATACCTTCGAAAAGAAACCGGCATGACATCTTCATTGCTGGCCATTTGATCATCAACCGGTAGAAGAAGTCATAGAACTCAGTCAACTTGTAGAGCTCGTTTGTAAGTTCCTCACGCCGCTGCAGGCTGGACCCGCTTGGCTCCAAGCACCCTGGCGCCGCAGGGCCTTCTCCAGATTCGCGGTGTTGCCGCGGCTGGTGGGGACATGCTGCCACCTCACACGGGCCCAGTAGCCCGCAGCACCGTCTGTTGCATGGAGCCGGCCAAGCTCCGCGCGAACTCGTCAACGTTCTTTCGACCTGATTGGCGACAAGCAGTAGCGAATCCGTCGGAATCCCCCAAAGAACACGGCCGCGCTGAGTGCGGCGCGCGCGCGCACTTCAAACGGCATCGCCACTGCATGCAAGGTTTAAGCAAGACTCACCTATCGTAACCCCAAAACTCTGATTGAAAACACTCCGAGGAGCGGACAACCAGGACGAAGAAGAGGATCAAAACCAGCAGTATAGCAACATATAGCAACTATATTATGAGCCAAATCAACCCCTGCAATTATCGCATCTGAAGCCGTGCCAGTATGTTGGCATAGCCGCCTGGATGAGCTCCAATCTGCGTGCAACCGCATACAGTAAGGCTGTCAAGTGTGTGTTAGGTTAGCTGTTGCCATGAGTTCTATTCTGCGTGCAACTGCATGCAGTAACGCTGTGAAGTGTGGGATGTACACGGTGTTGCCCGCTTGCGTGAGTCACTCAGCTCAAGCTCCGAGAGGAAGCTGCACATCCGAACCACAGAGCATCGGCAGGCTTGAGGATTGATTACTGCATCTGGAAGCCCTGTGGCATGCTGCCGGTACCCAGGGAGCCCGATACCCCGAAATTGAATATACCTTAAATCATATTCAGGGCCAATAAGTTAAAGGTGCTACTATATTTTAAGGTGCATTCCTTGATTTAGCTACGTTGGGATTTCTTCGCGGCTTACACCCCGAATCCGCGACTTCCACCTGACACGCCGACCACTTTGGGGTGACCTAGGTGTACTTTGGCTTCGGGTTTAGGGTAAGACACTACTGCAAGACGCTGAAGCCTGTCAAAAGTGAACCGCAGCTGCTACAACTCTGACAGGATGAACCAGAAGAAGCCGCCAGCAACTTGTTAAAGGAGAGTTTCCTCAAGTCCGAGTGCCCAAGAAGTATACATGCAGGAAAATACCTAACCCAAGGAATGCACTAAACCTGAACTGTCAACTGTAAAGCCGGCACTTCTAAGCCCGTAACCCGAAACACGACGACTCCCAGCGAGGCAAGCCCTCATCATGTTTTGGGTTTTGGGATTTTGGTGCGAAATGGGAAGTGAGGAATGGATTCTTATAGTATCCCTTGTATGATCTCTATTAATACAGGCGAGTCCATATTGTTTTATATTCCATCATTCCCTACCCCAAGCAGTCCCTCAACCTTAAACCCTAAACCCGAGTTTCCATTTCCTTCAACTTCAGATTCATTCCCTCAACCCTAAGCTTATGACCTAGTATCGGTAATGTTTTCCATAATACTATAATATCATGCGAGGAGTAAAACGGTGAAAGAAAGGTAGAAATCAGGAAGCCGGAAAAAGCCCTTGACTCTCAACCCCAAACCCCGAACCCTAAACCCTTAGCCCTGAATCCTTAACCCTAAACCCTTAACCCTGAACCGTGAACCCTAAACCTTTAACCCTACACCCTGAACAGCAAGTCTTTGGACATCATCAGGTAAGCTCCTTGCCCATTGCGGGCTGCTCGGAGCTCGGCGCCGTGGTGCCAAAGATGTAAAGCTTACCGGGGGTTCGTAAGGAGGAGGGCAATAAGGTCTAGGGTAGGGAATAAGGGAATATGTCGTCTTGGGATTATATAGGGATTATATTCCCCTATTCCCTGCTAACCACCATAAGCGCGCGAAGGTTCAAGAGTTGAGTACCCTACGGTAATCCCCAAAGCAAGGATCCTGTTGTGCCATCATACTGCCATAGGGTCCGGGGTTATGGACTTTCATCTTTGCATTCCTTTCTCGGGCAGCCTCCCATTTTTTTTTCCAGGATCGCGGTTTGTATAAAAGTAAACCCTAAACCCTAAACCCTAAATCATAATGGTTGCCGTGTTGGCCTCATGGTCTGCCTTTCTCGTGGTCTACGTCAGCGTAGAGCGAAGCTGCAGAAGCGACGACCGTGGATCAGGTTGCACATGCCAACTGAGGCCTACAGGTTACACAATCTATAACCGACCTTTGCTGAAATTTCCGGCCTCTTTTCGCCAAGCTGGTTTCTCACCGGAGTATTAGTTGAAGCTAGAGTGCAATGTTTCCTATAGGGTTCTGGTGCATTAAGATAATGAAGCCGGAAGCTAGACCCAATACAGACACAGTTTTGGGGTCCATCAACCATTGGTTGAAGGGAAAAACTTAAACATCTAAGGGTTCTTATGATACTGGCAATTGATCAGGCTTCGTCAGTGCCTAAACTACGGTTCTCGAGAAGTGCCTGAAATTCGACCGACCTGCACACCCCAGCAATGCTTCACGCATGCTTAAGTACTCCACTGTGCCGCGTACTCCCAACAAGAGCTCGACTAAAAGCCCTCGAAACTCCACACCGATCAGAATTGAGTGTTTGGGGACTAGGGCTTGGGGTTTGGGCTTTTTGGTCTTGACTGTAGAAGACACAGACAGACAAAACGGCAAAGTCTCTCCAGGTGAGTAGCGTTTTTTTGGTGGATAAGCCTAGTAGGATTCTATTCCTGTATAAATTACTCTACCCAAAAGGAGGATATAATCTTACTCTCTATTGGGTTCCATAATATCCCCAAATAAAATACTACTCAGCTGTCAAGATTGCTTCAGTCAGTGGCCTAAAATCCGCCGGCAGGCCTCGCAGACGAAACTCAGTGCGGAAGGCTCAGTGAATATATACGGTTTAGGGTTTTAAGGATTTAGGGTTTTAGGGTTTAGGGTTTTAAGGTTTTAGGGTTTAGGGCTTTTAAGGTTTTAGGGTTTTAGGGTTTTAGGGTTTAGGGTTTGAAGGTTTAGGATTTTAGGGTTTAGGGTTAGGGTTTGGGGTAGTTCATGAAACAAATAAAGTCCCTAGGCTCTCCGCACACAAAGGGGCCATAATCTTGACAACCCCTACGCTCTACATAACGTAGCAGCTTCCAGTCTCTGTTCCTCTCCACTATATATCACTATCCCGACATAATCCCTATTTGAGCCGAGTATCCCTCTCAATATACCCTTTAATACTCCCTATATAATCCCCTGTATAGCCTCCCTTTAAGGACCCTAAACCCTAAACCTTAAACCCTAAACCCTAAACCCTACCTAGCCAAGGCGCAGGGTGGGCGCACCTGCCGTAGTGGCAAATGGCGTGAAAGCCAAGAGCAACGCAACCCGCCGCAAGTGGTACGCCCTGCTGCTCAAGCTCAGGCTTAGGATTAGGATTTAGGAGTGTAGGGTTTAGGGTTTAGGGTTTACGGGTCAGGGTTGAAGTCCATGGGCTTCGAATTTTGGATGTCATGGCGGGGGCATTGGGTTACGTGGACCCCGAAAGTACGTAGGATAATGTTAGGTCAATCCCCCCTATAGTAATTGGCTCCTTAATATGGAGTTAATAGGGTCTTAAT
>CAJNIZ010042788.1:4214-15190 GCA_905231905.1 Symbiodinium pilosum
GTTAAGGGCTTTAAGGGTTTGGGGGGTGTTGGGTTGAGAGTCTAGGGTTAAGGGCTTCAGGCATCTGGACGAGTTTAGGTTGTAGGATTTAGGGCTCAGGGTTTAGGGATTCAGGATTCAGGGCTGAGGGTTTAGTGTTTTGCATCAGGAACTAGGGCTTTCTAAGGTCCAGGGTTTAAAGTTTAGAGCCAGTCTAGGGCCTGGGATCGCATGTAGGCTTTAGGTGAAGGAGTTCAAAAATGTCACGAAACAAAGAAGGGGCCTTGCAAAGGCCGATTGCGTTCCCCCACCTCCTCAAACATGAACACCATGATTATAATCAGTGTGACCTTAGGGGTTACCAAAATGCTCTTATTACCAAGAGCTGTCATCCTTGTAAACAAGGGGCGCTATACGCGTGTCCAGATTTGTTTTGAGGACGACCGGATCTACTTTGGGACAAGAGTCCAGTAGTCTGGAGATAGGTAGTGGAGGTGTGTAATTGAGAGAAAATTGCAATGCTGGGTTTACAGCTCGAGGATATCACTCTAACCAACTCACCTTCCCGCTGTCACTTTGGGGAAGGTAAGATGGTTAGAATGATAGCATAGTCGTTCCAAGAAAAGTGGTGCTAGTATCTACCAAAGCCGCAAGAGTCCTAGCCACAGCGAGCAGATCATGATGGCGTCAGCATCACTGGTACCCGCATAATTGGAACCTGCAATGAGGGACAGCAAGGACGGCAAGTTACACACTGGTGTACTGTCAACTGTACTGTTGCAACATCTGCTCCTAAACCCCAATAAATCCTGAAGCCTAGACCCCAGACCCCTGAGTCCTAAGCCCTAAGCACTTAAAACCCAAAACTGGCTCCTGAAGTCATGGCATCATCCTGCCAGGAGTGGATGCAGACATCCGCGCACCCGCGTGCATTGCAGCATCGTCGTCGCAATGAAGCTCGACACTGCTGTGGGCATGTCATGATACTGTGGGTTACAGGCAGTACAGAAGGGCATAGGGGCTACAGGGGTGAAAAGGGTGTACGGCTAAGGTTTTCGGACTTAGGGTTTGAGGGTGTTGAGTTTAGGGTTTCGGGTTATACTCTCCCCAAGCTAACGTGGAACCCCATATTGGCCCTGTTTACTAGGATGGTGGCTCTTCAAAGGCTTGTTTCAGGGCTCGATCTTGGTTTGGAAGAGGCAGGTTTCTGAAAGTCATGGGCCCTTCCACCTTTAAACCCTAAACCCCTGAAGCCTAAACCCTCCTTTGGTAACGCCGAGCTGTGGGATACCTAGGTACTCTATTAGTTGGGATTTGTGGTATTCTGGTATGGTGTTTTGGGTTTAGGTGTAGGGTTTAGGGTTTGATCTAGCGCTCAAGCAGAGTTGGTCATGCCACAAAATCGCTTCGAGCGTGCCGTGCTGTGCGACATGCTGCTGTGGCTTGACCGCGGCTGGCCATCTAACACATTCACCCACCCCCAAGCAGGCCTGCCTTTTTGTTGTGTTTGGATTTTTGTTTTAGGTTGAGAAATTGAGCCGCTGCCACCCCTGTCCAGGTTCTCACAGGCCTCCTCGTCCTCAGATCCACTCGCAAGGGAGCCCTAGCCCTGCCCAGAAAGGGCACCGGAGGGGGGGGGGGGGTGCCAGGAAAGTATTGGGAAGGGGACTCGTATGTGGGTGCTAGCATTCTCGTATAAGGCAGGTCCAGGTATGTCGGCCTGCGCCATGGATGTCGAGGGGGCCCAGGCGCCGCCCACCATCGTAGATGGGCGGCTTAAGCCATGAGTTTAGGGGTTTAGGGTTTAGGGGGTTTGGGTTTTAGAGTTTGGGGTCATTTCAAGGTAGAAAGTACTTGGGGGCATCAGCTGTTGTAGCATTGAAGAGAAGGGGGGCGAAAGGAACTGGAGCAACCCAAATAGGTCCGCATGTCTTTCCTGCTGCATGATGGTTCATGATGTGAGAGTTTTTCAAAAACGGTATCCTCAGCGGGGATCCAAGGGGCATACAGGGACTGAGAAGTTCCCATATACCCTTCCCGAACTAACACTGCGAGTCCCAAAATGGAGGGCCTATGTCTGCTTCAATGGTTTTGCGGGGGGAGGGCCGGCAAAAGTGGTTACTTCTCAAGCGGGCTGCGTTTTTACAAACATGGTCTTTGGTTTGCAATGGGAGGTTCCACAAATTGACGGCACCAAAAGCTTATCACAGACATTGACAACAAATCTCCTGATTTGCGAAAACCCCATATTCGTTTTGCCCATTGTCAACACGATTGTGTCTTCTGTCGTCTTGCCGGAATGCTCATGCGACAGGTGCCGATCTTCTGATAGTGGTGTCCAACACTTGTGATGGGTGAATACAGAAGAAATAGAAGCCTCCGTAAATGCTAATATCATTCGCTTGTAATCCTTATGGACCTGTATCGCGCCGTAGTGCAACCTACCACAAAATCCTCTTCCAGTTACATAAGCCGATCCTGGAGAAAGGAGGGTGCGAGAGTGGAGTATGGAGAGGAGGGTGGAGAGGAGGGTGGAGAGTGAAGCGTGGAGAGTGGAGAATGGAAAGTGGTGGACTGGAGTGTGGAGAGTGGAGTGCAGAGCATAAAGTGTGGAGAGTGGAGTTGAAGGTGGAGAGTAGAGAGTGGAGAATGCAGAGTGGAGGGTGTGGGAAGGTCAGTGTGGAGAATGGAGTGGGAAGTGGTGGAGTGGAGAGTGTGGTGTGGAGAGTGGACTGTGGAAAGTGGTAGGTAGAGTGGAGAGTTTAGAGAGGAGAGTGGGGCACGGGGAGTGGATATGGAGAGTGCAGTGTGGAGGGTGGATGGAGTGGAGAGAGGAGCGTGGAGAAGGGCGAGTGGAGAGTAGAGAGTGGAGAGTGAATTGCTTTCGTCATGTGCTCTGCGTATCGTAACGTGCACGACGCGTCAAATCTCTTTGACTAATGCGAATTACGTGTCGCGCGTCTGCAATCGGGTTCGTGGACTTCTATCAGGTTTGAGTGGGCGCCAGAGTCTGTCGAGGTAGTAGGAGAGGGCTTTGTCCGTCCCAGCCCAGCCTTGCGCCGCCATTTAGGGTTGGGTTTAGGGTTTCTCACCATCTCTGTCCTCTTTCCGGTCCTTTTCATTAGGGCTTGTTTTCTTATGGCATGGAGGAAAAACAGTGTGCAAAGGCTTGGCACGTGCCAGCGAGTCAGGCCCATGTCAGTGGATGGCTGACGATAATTCGTGCCAGCATGCCAGCAGCTTTCATTACACTCCAAAGTTCTTTGTTTGCTTGCTCTTGCACGGTAGGTGTCTGCCAGCTTTGGCGATCAGATTGTAGTTTCTCGTATCCTCGTCGACGAAGCCATGACCGGACCACCACCACAACAAGAGTAGCTACAATCACAGCAGCCCTTATGATCGCTGCTTCCAATGCTTCATACGGCTTCTAAGGTGCGCGAAGTCCAACGCCTAGCGGCTGTTGGAGACACATCCTACACCCGCCGAGTGGCAAAGAAGCGCGTCCGCCAGGCAGGTTTTTTGTGTTTCGGGTTTTCTGGTTGAGCACAAACGCAACCTTCTAAACCGTAAATGCCATAAGTCCTTGGGCCTCACTGCCCATCCCAAACCTTCCGACACCTAAAGAATTTCTCAGACCAGAACATCCACAGCCTTCAAACCTCCCAAATCTCATGTTCCCACATACCCTCTGCAACCCTAGCATCAATCAATCAATCAATCAAACTTTTTTGGGGGGTCTAAGACATGTCCTCCAACTGTCGCGATCAACAACGAGCCCTGTACAACCGTCAAGACATGCAGTTGTCATGCTGGCAGCCAGCACGTGTTGTTTTGGTGTTGTTGATGGACACAGTCCTGCGCGACCTCATATACTCCTAAAGACTCGTCGGGAATCATGGTACCATGATTTGGATATTGCCCTCTCAGCAACAGCTGGAAAATACGCAGAATATGAACACAGGAAGTCGTTGACATTGCCCTACTATAGACACTTACTGGGTGGAGGCAGCACCCAAAAGGTCAAGCGGCATTCGTCCATCAACAGTACGCCCTGGAACAAGGAATTCAATGTTGAACGCTAGGCCCTAGTATGAGCTTTGTTGGAAAGATGATATAACCAAAACCCTATACCGGGGCTATAAGATCTTCTCGAAGGCTTATAACAACCTCTAAAGGGGCTGAAGGATCCTCAAAAGATGTTACAACGCCCATACCAGTGGAACCTACGCCCTACGTTCTAAATAAATCACGCAGCTTACATGTAAGAATGCTGGTGAGTGTATATACACGGTGTCGTTTTCGTGACCACAGACAGAGTGGTACCTGGTGAACCCAACTCCCAACATGGCAGCTCAGTGACTATCCTACAACGTCATTGCAGGTTCAGACCACGAGACCCAGATGAGCTATAGTCTAAACTCCTTTAAAGGGGGTTATATAGGGGATTATATCGGGGATTACTACAGAGGTGATGAGGGGGGATACTAGGAGTTTTTAGACTACAGCTCACATGGCATGTTGCATGCGTTGTTTTGAAATTCCAAAGCAGCATTTTAGCATTCAAGCAGATGTTTCACACTATGTAGATTACTCAGGCGGGCCCATGGCTTGATTTCACATCAAGTGGAAAGGTCAAGTTTAAAAGTTCATGCTTTATCGCCCCAATCCCCATCCGGATTCAAGAAGCCTTGGAACGAAGGAAAGCAGAAAATGCAGTCTCGTTTCCGTTTTTCAATTAGAACCTATATAGCCTCAAACCTACGATCCTCAACCCTGGATACTAAAGCCTAAGTGATCATGAGCTCACTCGAGTTCACTTTGGATTGTGGTGTATGCTCGGAGGGTCATGGGACTTGGCAAGTAGGTTAATCATCGGGATGTTTGGAGTTGTGAGCTGTGATATGGGGCTTCTAAGTATACTTACTACTAAGTCCGCTTGACTCTCCAAGTATAGAGTCTAAGCCCCAACTTGCCTTTTTACAGGTTCCGGAAGTGTGACAAGCCCACAAGTATGCAGAAAGCCCCATGTAAGCCGTACCCGTAACCCTAACCTTAATCCTAAACCCTGAAACCCTAAAGGCCCTAAACCCCTAAACCCTGAAACCCTAGGGGTTTAAACCCTAAACCCCTAAACCCTAAAACCCCTAAACCCTAAACCCCTAAACCCTAAACCCCTAAACCCTGAAACCCTAAGCCCCTAAACCCTAAACCCTTTGTTCTGTGAGGAGGCAGCGAACCAGCGCCTGGCACGCAGACTTCGCCTGGCAGCCGCGTTCGCAGAGGCGCTGTTTGGGCAGTTTGTGTAAGACCCGGGTCTAAACTCCTTAAAGGGTGGTTATTTAGGGGATTATATGGGGGACTACTACAGGGGTTATTAAGGGGGATACTAAGAGTGTAGACAAGGGTTCATATAGGGGCCTCTATACCCTATGAAAATAGAGTGGTTTCCATTTTCTTTCCATTAGCCCAATATAACCCCTATATAACCTTATATAATGTTAGTAGGGTTTAGGGTTCAGGGTTTATGGGCAAAGTCTGGAGCACGGTTAGCGATTAGCGTCTGTAGGCGGTTAAGGGCTGGGGCTATTAAAGAACAAAGTGGAGAGCCGTCCAGCTGAAGAGGTGCATGCGTATATAGCTCATATGCATTGATACTCATTGTACCTAAAGGGTACTTTAGGGTTTAGGGTTTAGGGTGTTGCCAAATGCGGGCTTCCTGGTAATCCCGGACATCGGAAAAGCACCCCAACATCCAAAGTATAGACGTGGACCCTCATTTTGGCAATCCTCTTGACTCCATGACAGCTGTAACAACAACTGTTCAAAGGCCTGTTCCAGTACTTCCGTAAGTGACCTTCACGGTGCCAAGGTCATTGCTGGTAACACTGGCGTAATCTGTAACTGTAGAACGAGGTTATAAAATCACACGCCCTGTGGTACTGCTTGTGGTAGCGAAAGAATCACAAAAGGCGAGCAGAGTAACAAGAATGCAAGCAAGAAGATAAATACGAGTTGGAGAGTAGGAACAGCGAGTGTCTAGACAGCAAGCGTACCGGTTGTTGCTCATGTTTCTCCTGGTCACACCTTCTTGGGTAGCTCTTTGAAGTGGTGGACCCTTCAACCCATCATTCGCGACACACCCCAATGCCCTAAACCCTCAAACTTCAAACCCTGAACCCTTTTAACCCTGAACATTATGCCCGGAACCCTAAACCCTGAATTGCAAACCCTGAACCTTAACCTTCTACTTTAAACAAGACCTGAGCCTAAGACCCTTAGAGTCCTAACGTCAAAGCCTGAACCCTCGAACATGTACTGTAGTGGTCCCAAAATTATGGTCCTAGGTTTCTTGTATAATGTCTTAAACCCTAAGGCCTAAACGCGTTGGAATGGTACTTCAAATAAACTTCAGCATGCTCTCTATACCATAATCCCTAAATAAGCCCAGTTGCAATATCTTTCTCCATTCGATTCTATATCCACTCTTGTTACTTCTTTAAGCCTCTACAACCCTAAACCCTTAAGCCAAAACCCTAGGCCCCACAGACTGTCTATGACTCCTACATGATCGCCAGGTGCGTAGTCTACTGGTATTTTTTTATTGGAGTAATAGCTCAAAACCCAGAACCTTAAATGGCTTAGTAATGTTCATGTCCTTTGTTCATTTTTTCACTTAGGCTTTCCGTTAATCATGTCGAACAACTTGACTGAACTTCATACATCCCTTGTGACCCTTCTTGAGGCCCACTAACCCAAAGCCCCAAACACTTAACCCTAAACCCTGAACCCTAAACCCTAAACCTTAAACCCTTGACCCTACCCTAACCCTTAACCCTAAATGCGAGGCGCTTTTGGGCAAGGCCATGGCTCCCAGGCCCTTCATGGCTCACTGCGATGGGGTTTGGGGCTTAGGGTGCAGGTTTTTAGGTTCAGGATTTAGAGTTTGGGGTTCAAGGTTTAGGGTTTAGGGTTTATGAGTTAGAGTTTAGGGTTTGGGGCTTAGGGTGTAGGTTTTAAGGTTTAGGATTTAGAGTTTAGGGTTTGGGGTTTAGGGTGTAGGATTTAGAGTTTAGGGCTTGGGGCTTAGGGTGTAGGATTTGAGGTTTAGGATTTAGAGTTTAGGGTTTGGGGCTTAGGGTTTAAGGTTTAGGATTTAGAGTTTGGGCTTTGGGGTTTAGGGTTTTGGAGGTTTAGGATTTAAGGTTTAGGATTTAGGGTTTGGGGTTCAGGGTTCAGAGTTTAGGGTTTGGTGTTTAGGGTTTAGAGTTTGTAGCTTGCTTTAGGAGATACATAGGCTAGATACCCAAGTAGTATCCTAAACCCTAAACCCAAGTGGTACCCAGCACCCTAAACCCTAAACCATTGTAAACCCGAAGCCCCAAACCCTACCGTTTTATTGCTTAGCGCTTCCACAGGTTTTTCGCCTGGAGCTTCTGGGCAAATTATACCGACCTGACCCAAAATTGTATGTTGTTTAAAAAAGAGTCGCAAAAATTTGCTTATTTGAGCTTCTGAAAATAGTAAAAACTAGCCAGCAAAAGCATTCTGATGGTTTAATGTATTTAGGCTTTGGCGTTCGAACTGGGTCAATAGTACCGGGTATAGAATGAAGTCAAATTGCTAAGTAGGACCCTATGCGGTCGTATGATGGTCAAAGGGTCCTGCTTTTGGAGGTTGACCCTCATTGTGAGAAGTACCCGTGAACCTTCAAGATAATCCTTGAAATATTTATGGAACCCTACCCTTGAGTGCCTCTAAGCCCTTGCACAAGGCCAAATAGTCATTGATAGGGATGGGACATGCGCAAGGGAAGGGGGTGTCCTTAAGGGGGAGGGGAGTCTCTCATCCCATCAACATAGGCTGGGCAAACTATGGCAAGGGTTTGTATAGAAGATTGCTCGCAGAACGGCCAAGAGCTTGGGGCTTAAATTCAGGCTCTGTGAGGGGGACCCGCCCGACAAGGGGACAAAAGAATGAAAGCCAACATTCGGTATATATACTGTACATTCTAAGATACGATATGTCTGTTGCTGCTAGTATCATCCTTGTGATTCTTGCAAACGAGCGCTTTTTGCGAGCGGGGTTTGAAGGAATGCGCTATGGGGGTCACGTTGGGATCATGTATGAAGTGTAGGAGACGAACCTATTCCTGCATTCCATGCCGTCAAGAGCAAAGCTAAGGAGCCTAAGAGTTTGTAGGGGTGGCGGAGGTAGGGCTTAGGGTGCTTCAGGAGCTAGGCTATAGGGTTTACGGGGTTAGTGGCCTTCAGCTTAGCGATAATAACCAGCATTATGAGCCGTAATGGCAAACTCAGAATACCAGTGGAAAGAAGACTGCATTCTTGCAGCAGGAGCATGAACAACAGTGCAGATTATGAACAGGTACATGGTTTGTTGGGAAAGGGTTCAAGCTTTCAGCCTGACATTTTGCTGTTTGCCAACGTTCTCAAAGAATGGAAGTTCGCAAATGTAGGCTCCCTAGACTTGCCACATAAAAGGAACCGCATCACAGAGATGTTTGCGCAAAAGGACCCAATATGTTGCTGAACCCTCATGTTCATGAATTGCAGAGGCAACACGCTGCATCCACGCCTTTTCTGATTTGGATTTGAGCTGGGAGTCGAGCCAACCATTCATCCAACTTTCTGTCAGTGCCGTAGTAGCTTGGACCATATGGGAACTTGAGGGCTTAGGGTTTAGGGTTTAGGGTGAGCATTTGCAAGGAGCCAAGTCGGAAGGTCGGCCTCTGTGAGCATTTGCTGGAAGAGGAATTTAACCCGGGACCCTAAACCGTAAACCCTAAATAAAGGGGGGTCATATAATGCTCTAGAGTCTCCTTTAAGGTGTTGAGACCCTAAAGCCCAAATGTCTGACGCTTTGCTATCTCAAGCCAGGGTCTAGTGTGTTTGAGGGCTAAGCTGTGGGTTCTGCCTTAACCCCAAAAGTACGTAAGATAATTGCCTGTTGGGCTGTTCTTAGGGGTCTTGGGCTATTATTATTACCTACTTTTGGGAGTTAGGTAGGGTGGGTGATGGGGTTTCAGGGCTAAAGTGGGACTGGAGATTGTGAAGGTTCACACAACACCAATACCAAACCAGCGCCTGTCATTTGGCACTTAACCCGAAGTTCCAACCCTAAACCCTAAATCCCTAAATCCCTAAACCCTAAACCCCTAAGCCTTAAACCCTAAACCCTAAAACCCTAAACTCTAAACCCTAAACCCTAAAACCGCGCCCAAGCTCTGAAACCCTAAACCCTGAGATGAGTGATGCCTGACAGGTCATTAAAGCGGACCACAGGATGTGAGGCCATGACGTCCCTACCGAAATCTTGAGGTTCAGGGATTTGGGGCTTGTGTTTCGGGTTTAGGGGTTTAAGGGTTTAGGGTTTAGGGGTTTAAGACTAAGAGTATCATAATCTGTGTTGTTCCTTTTGATGCTTGGGGATTTTGATTTGGTGTTCATCCTCCCCGCACCCCGTTTTGCAGGGTTTAGAGTTGAGGTGTTTTCAGCTCAAGGACCAGGATTCAGGGTTTCTACTCCCCCTAGATTAGCATGGGACTTCCCCTAAATAACCTGAATTAAAGGGGGAACCTAGGAAGGGTAGTATAGAGGGGGGGGAGTAGGGGTACCCATGATTTTAGGCAGAGGGTAGGGAGCCAACCCTTTATGGACCCATGTCCTTTCCGGGCTTCAGAGTTTGGGGTTCAGGGGTTCCATGTGTGTTTGGGATTTTTTCAACAAAGAGCACTCATGGCAATAGCAGAAGTAGAACAGGACATGATGCAAGTAATGTGGAAGCCTCTATAATCAGTAATATTGCCTCTTAAAAATCACTCTGTGGTTATGGGACAGTATACAGCAAAACCCGATTGTAATTCTCTAGACCCCTGCATTGTAAAACCCTATTCTACTTATCTAGACACCTGCATTGTTACACATAGCTGTAGATGTGAAAATATTTCGGAGCAAAGGCGCGGATATGCAAGAAGGACTGTAGTAGGCCATGTGAGCTACTGTCAACATTAGCCTTATTAAGGGACCCTTCACCGTGTACATAGGGTTCTCTCGTAGTTTCGTAGAATCCCTGGGATGGTCCCTGAAAAGGAACTCATGTCCATTAAATCGTATAGGAAATATTCCCTAAGCCTGAAACTTTGTAGGAAATATGGACTGTAGCTCATGTAAGTATTTGGAAAACAACCACTGCTCCTGAGCCTAGGCCCTAGAAATCCCCAAACCCTCAAACAAGTAATTAAGATCCTTAAAAACCACCACTAAAACCCCAAATACCCCCAACACCTAAACCATACTTGACCCCCAAAACCATAAGGGTACTTAACCCCCAAAACCATAAACCCTTAATGCCCCCAACCCTAAGAAACCCTACGCACCCTTAATCCCAGCAGCACGAAACCCTAAGGGTATCAACAGAGCAAGAGAACGTAGGTAGAACAAAGCCCAAGTTCCACCTAGGTAATACCTTTAATGTTCGTGTACTTACTGTAGCACACAGCGCTGGTGTTTCGCAATATTCCTCCCTAGCTAGATCTTTATAGGATCCCCGTAAAAGCTGTTTCCATGTTCTTTTCCTTTCCTTCCGTCTCTGGTAGTATACCTGCCTACTCGGAGGGTCAGTGGGGGTTTCATAAGTTCAATGGGAAGTCCCCTAGAATCTCCAAGTAAACGGTCGGAGCCTTAAACACGTAACCTTAAATCCTGAAACCTAAAGCTGCAACTTAACCGTCCTAAACCCTCAATCCTGAACCCTAAACCCAACCCCTAAGGTCCCCTTGACCCTGCAAGCAGAATGCAAGAAATCTCTGCCTTGCTAGGCTCGGAAGGTCAGGAAGAGCGAGGCCCTGGTTAGAAGCTCAGGCTCTAGCGGTTTAGGGGTTTAGGGTTTAGGGGTCTAGGGGTTTAGGGGTTTTAGGGGTTTAGGGTTTAAGGGTTTAAGGGTTTAGGGTTTAGGGGCTTAGGGGTTTAAGGGTTTAGGGT
>CAJNIZ010042788.1:15290-34207 GCA_905231905.1 Symbiodinium pilosum
AAGGGTTTAAGGGTTTAGGGTTTAGGGGCTTAGGGGTTTAAGGGTTTAGGGTTTTAGGGGTTTAGGGTTTAAGGGTTTAGGGGTTAGGGTTTAAGGGTTTAGGGTTTAGGGTTTCTAGGCTTTGGGGTTCAGGGAGATGGAGTTTGGGGTTTAGAGAGTCTCGGCTTTGGGGTTCAGGGTTCAGAGAGATGGGGGCTTTGGGGTTCAGGGTTTAGTGGGGTCAGGGCTTAGGGCTTACCCCTAAACCCTAACTTAGGGTTTACCTCATGTTCTTTAGCCTAGGCTCGCGTCTACCACATATCCTTCCCTTCTCAGGTAGGCAGAAGGCAGAACAGAGCTCTAGGGCTGAGGGTTCTGCGGCTTCAGTTAGGTATAAGATATCCTAATATAGAGGGTTTAGGATTTAGGGTCGAGCACTGGGTTCCCTTAACCCTAAACCCCTTTGGGTTTTTTGACCTCGTACCTGGTGGTGTATGCGCAAGGACATGCAAGTTGAAATCCCCAAATCCTGAGCCCTAAACTTACTAAATCCTTAACCCCGCAGTTAATCAGTTACGGAGATGCTGTCGGGATAATTACCAGGATCCACTCCCCCACTTTCCCACACCCTAAACCCTAAGTCCTAGACCATAGCGATTAAGCCCTAAATCCGAGTCCCCTCAAGCACGGGCAAGCACCAGTAAGTCTTGTGGCAATAAGGTCGCCCTCTTCGATGACAAGCAGCGGTGTGGCCTGTCCTGTTTCAGTGCCAGGCAAGGCTTGCAATTGCCCCAGAGTAGTGTTTAAGGTTTAGGGTTAATGATCTAGCAGGATTTTGGACATGGGCTGTACGTTTTAGGGCTTGGGGCTCAGGATTTTTGTGTGGGGCGCTCGCAAGCCTTGAGCACAGACTGCAGATGGAGCTGCTGCAACACAAAATTGAGGCCGGGCCAGGCAAAAGGTTCGCGGGTGTGTACTTCAATGAAGGGATTTTGGTACCCCCCCTAAACCCTACAAATAAGTACGAGTGGAAGTCTTGGTGGTCATGGGTCCGCATTTGGGGGATCAGAGTTTCAACAAACTTGGAGGCCCGGGTAATGCCAACACAGTTCTAGCTGTAGTGTGTGAACACTGGAGGCTCTAAAGAGGTACCCTAAACGGGGATCCCTTGTACAGAAGACATGGCATTTGGGGTCCCTCCTATTGATGTAGGTCAATGCACTGATGGGCCCCCTACGTCTTCTAGCTATGGATATTGGCGGGTTATGACTATAGTGAGAAATACATGCTGATGACCCTGGGCCCTCAAGTAGCAATTTAACAGGGACACCATCTCCCCCTGTGCAGTGTATCAAAATTTCATCCTCCTGTTTGTTGGTTCACCATTATTCACTGGATCCAATGGGAGTGTTCCCCTTAAGGGCTTTTGCCAGTTCCCTGAGGTCAACGTTTTTTGCCCATTCAGCTGTGTGCACTTGTGATGTGCCCTGGGCTGCACGTCCTGCAACAGGCAAGTCCTCATGAAAGGTTTACTTCGCAGCCATGCCAGGCATCAAGCGCTACAGCTGTATCTTCATGCAGGGAGCTGCGCGCATCACAAGCCCAGAAGCACCACTACCCTCCGGCCACCTATGCAGGAAGACCCGAACCCATTCCCCGCAACAAAGGTGTAGCAGCGCAGCACAGTTTCTCGTTGACGAGTCGCAATGCAAAGAACACGACTCTTCGCCTGCCTGGCAGCCCCTGCAGCAGGAATACTCGCGGAGGCGCTGAGATCACAAAGGGGCCCAAGCTCCCGCGAGAGCGTGAGGCATGGACGGCGTGGCGGTGTGAGCCATTGCTGGGCATGGAGCAGCAAGCCTGAGATTACATCGGCATCTGCCTTATGGCAAGACTTTGGAGTAAGACGTGCGCACTACTCGCTATCCAGTCAGAAGCTGATACTGGAAGGATGCCCCAGTGCCATTCGTCCGCCAACCCCGGAGGACTCACAGCGCGTGCGAAATATGAAAGGTGATGTCGTCACGGAGGCAGACAATCCAGGATTAAGGGTGGAGCCCAACTTCATAGATGAGGCAGAAGAAGAACAGTTGGCTCAAGAGCTTCGAGCCTATGTTGACAAATATGGCTTCTGTTTCGATGTAGAGAAAGTATCGGTGCAATTGGTGGACAGTACGGGGGCAACGCAAGAAGAGTTTGGCAAGAATCTGTCCAGGCGAGTGACCGGCCGACCTGAAACACGTGGTGCTGAGGAGGGGGTCGTGGCACCTTGGGGATATGGGGCTGACCTGGATGTCAACAAGTTGCCCCCGTTGGTGTTGAAGCTTGTCGAGCGGCTACAGGCTGAGAAAGGCTACAAGTTGGGGCCACTGCGAGATTGCACAATCAATCATCGAACAGGCTCGTTCTTCATGATCCATCCGCATGTAGACCCTCCTGCCGACGGTCCCCATGTCTTCTTGCTAGGCATTCTTAGTGGTGCTGTGCTTACCTTCACACCGGCAGATACCGCTCCGCGAACAGGCCTGGAAATTGAGCAGAGATCGTGGACGGACTCTGACTTGGACCTTCTCATTCGCCGTAGGAGCCTAGTTGCATTCACGGGATCAGCGCGCTACGAGTGGCGGCATGGTATCCGAGCAGGATTTCAGCTTCAGTCACCTGAGCTTGGGGGCCCTGTGGTCTGCGACTTTTGGGGGTCCATGAAGTACATCCTCCCACGACGCCAGGAGCGTTTCTCCGTGGTGCTGGCCTTCGCCGACTGCATACAGAGCTGAAAACGGGAGCTTCCGTAACTCGACGTGCTCTGGCAGTTGCAAAACAACATGATCTCTGTCGGCACCTAGTGCACGGCCGGTAAATTGGGGATTACTGACTAGATAAGAGAAGGCTGACCTCGTCTATTAGCGTTTATGGACGCCGGCACCTAATCTTTGGGACCTACTTATATTTTCGTTTTTATGAGATTTTTTTCGACGATATCCAGGCCACATTACACAACGATTTTGATTGATATTGGACCCTCTTTAATCTTGGGGATAGACGTCCTGAAGAAGGACCCGCGGTACTGAGGACCCCGGGAGGCCTTGGAGATTATTTGAAAAGGGATGGTCTGGATTCGGTCCCGTGTTTTTCTCCCAATAATGGCAGGATCTTGAAGCGGCGGTCGGTCGAAATATATTAAACAGGATCTCTTCACTTAAATGAATGCAACATGACTAAGAATATATAATGAATCCAGATGGGAAATTATAGAAATTATTCAAAGAAAAAATATTTTCAAGGATGCCGACGGATTTAAAAAGATTGATAAGATCTTAGTGATTGATTTTCGCTTGGGATACTTGAGATATACGATAGATTCTAATATTTAATGATGAATATGAAGATTCTAGAATAATTTTGAATCGAAATCTAATTCTTAAAATTTGGCATATTATATTCATAAATATTTTTAATTTCTGAAATTCATTGGATATATATACGATATTTCTAAATTATTTAGATTCTATGATATCGAGAGATTGATGAATTTTAAAATAGAATTAAAATTTGTATATATATATATAATATGATATTATGAAGGTTTATAATATATATATAAGAAATCTAATTTTGAAAATTCCATTAAATAGATTTTAGAACTAAGAAAGATATTCTATTCGTTGATAATTAACATGAATTTAAGATTTTTTGACGATATTTTGTATTGAAAATATTTATTCATAATTATTATATTAAAATATCACGTATTTCTTTCTTTTATTGATATGCGGTTTCTTTCTCCGATTTTCTAAGTTATGCTATTTCGTGATTTTCTTATAATCTGTTTTTGCTAGATATGATAATTTTTCAATAATTCTTCGAGAGGATTCAAAATCATAAATAATGATAGCACGTAGAGGTCGCTGCTCGTGACGGCAATGGCGCTGGTGGCGACGGCTATTGTTGGTGGTGGAGGGGCCGGTAATGATAGGTGGCGGTTGGAGGCGAATGGTCGCGGGAGATGGCAGATGGAATGGGAGAACGGATAATCTCTGGGAGGGTCTTATAGCTCCAAAACCTTCTGTCTCAATGCGAAGTGAGACCTAGGGAGGAGAAAAAAGGGAATTCTAAATTTCCCCGTAACTACATATTCGCAGAGGTCGATAGAGAAATTAAGAAAAAAGAAATACGTACGGTTTCAGATCCCCAGGTCATACATTAAAACCCGCCGCCGCCCGCCGAACGCCCAGGGACGCAAAATCTCGCAGACACAAAAGGAGACAACATCGACCACAAATGAAACTCAGCTCGGCGAGACTTCCGTTCTAGACTCAAGCTGTCTTATACGTTCCATCTATCGATTGCGACCTGCGCTAGGGATCATCTCTTCCTTTCATGATATTTTCGTCACTCCTATCTTCATTAAAGATCATCTTCCTGTAAGATTGTGGCCTCAGATATATAGCGAATATGCTCGGTTATTTGCGGCTATCATCTCGTCTAGTCGTCGGGATGCTTGGGATATTAGCCCGGCCGGGGAAGGCGGCGATAGCGAGGGTAAATAGCGCGCGTAGGGCTTGGATTAAGCTACTTATATTCCCTAAAACAATCTATAGGCAGAATAAGCGGGGATAACGTCGTGGCCAAGCCATAGCCTGCACTAGAAGCTTGCTTATTCGCTGGAAGATGGGGGAACGGCAGGGTCTGCGGGATGAAGCGGTCATGGCGATACGCAAGCGCGAGAAAATACGATAAAAGGATAATAACTTGGAATAACGTGAAATAGATATTTGTCGTTTGGTATCTCTCGGTCCCGCCGGGCAAGCTGCTAAATATCTTGTGTCCCCGGGGCTGGCGGAATCAAATGATATAATTAAATAAAAGCTTTTAACTAAATTCTTCCCTAATCCTGATGAATTTGCGCCTCGCCCTGGGAAGGCACAACCGCCCGCCCCGAACTTCCCTTGGAGCTGGTATTCAAATCGTTGCAATCCTTTCCTATAGGATCTGGACCGGGGCCCGACCGCCTACGAGCTGATTTCTTGAAGGGAATAGTAGGGCAGTCCTTGGATTCGGAGGTCTTATATGTCTTGTGTAGGCTCCTTCAAATATACGTAGATATGGAGGTCCCTGATATATTACAACCTTGGTTAGCAGGAGGGAGCCTTATTGGAATTGGAAAGATTGGTCAATCTGGACGTTCCATAGCTTTGGACCGTGATGCACGTCCCATAGTTATGGGGCAAATCTTTCGTAAATTGGCTTTTAAGTGCACTTTTCGTCTGGATGCGGAGGGCATTCGGACTCGTTTACTCCCTCATCAATTAGCCGTGGTTGTTGCGGGAGACGCCGAGGCCCTCATCTACTCGGCTCGGAATTGGATTGCCCAGAATAAGGGAGGAGAAGATATGATCTTCTTATAAAAAGATATCAGTAATGCCTTCAATACTATTCTGCCATCAATCTTTTTGGAGGAATATCGACAGTATGTCCCAGCTTCTTCTCGCCTTGCTGCGTGGTGTTATGGGTCAGCTTCCCATCTGGTTTATGAAGGATCGACGTATATTAGCGCAAGGGAGGCATCAGCATTGCCCAATGATGATGATTTTATTTTATTTGGCCCGCAAGCGTCACGTAGAGGAAGCTGCTGTCACGCAGAGGAAGCCGCTATTGAAATGGGAGTAGTCCTTCCATTCCGGCCGGAATATGCTGATGACGGCTTCTGAGGGGGACGGGCGCGGGATATCATCCGGTATTTCCGGGAGGAGCTTAGATTGGCAGCTAAATTTGGTTTGAAGTACGACCTTGCCCAGTGCACGGTCTATCTTTTGTCAGGCGATAGTTTCAGGGGAGATGTGTCGGGGTTCCAAGAGCTTGGGATTCAGATTAAATCGGGTTGCGATATTCAAATATTGAAGACGCCGTTTTCAGGACAACAGATTTTCATGAACGATTTCTGTGATCTTAGGAAGGAAAAATTTGAATATTCTTTCCGAGCGATAGGGAGATTATAGAATAAATATGCGGCATTCCATCTCTTATAACAATGCATGGGATTTTGATAACTTCAATATCTTGCCAGAACGACTCCCCGCCAGTTCTTGAGCCCCTTGCTGGAGTGATATGACAAACGTTATCGTCAAGCTTTCGAAACGATAATTGAGCGAATTTTTCCTGAGCAATCCTGGCGACAGGCCAACCTTCCTCCCAAATTAGCGGGCTTGGGACTTAAGTTCGAGAGCATCTTCATCGGAGATTCCATTTGCTATCGAGTTGATATCTCTTATCTCGTGGCCTCCCCCTTCATTCAAGAACTACGTCAATCTTTAGTATCGTCAATTCCGCAAGATTCACTTTTGGGATGGATAGTGGCGGCTCAGAGGTTATAAGCTTTATTCCCGACTTGGCAGGCTGATTTTCAGAACTCCCAGAGTCGGCTTCGACAAAAGGATCTAATATCCCAAACTGAAACGACGTCTCATAGGGATTTTCAGGGATTATTGCCTCCCTGGGATCAATTGCGCGTCCAATATTATACGGGATACTGGGCTGATGGCTCGCTGAATTCCAAGTCATATTTTTGATAATTATCTTTCCAACATTGTATTTTCAGATTCAATAGCCATGCGACTTGGTTTGCCTTTATTCGATATTGATGAGGCTTGCTTACGATGCCCTCAAAATTCGGATCATTATGATCATCACTGTTTAGCCTATATCATGATTGGCAAGACGGGATTATATAATTATATCCGTGATGAGGTTTGCCGTCTTTTATCGAGAGGGGGACTTAGATTGAAGATTGAATCCTTGGGATTTCTCCCCGACGAGCCCGATAGGAGACCTGCTGATCTTCTAACCATTCCCTCGGCATTTCGAATAACAAGAGGGCGTAAGATTGCCGAAGATTATGCCATTATTAAGAGGCTCGACCAGGCGACCTACGCCAGATATCGAGAATAGGGGATTGGATTTAATTCCATTGGCTGGATCACGCAGGGGCATGAACGAGGAAGATATTAGGATTTTGGATTCCTTATATAAGGCTGTCGATAGCCCTAATGAACGGCAGGCCGGACGTATTCGACACTTATTGGAAGAACGAATCTCGATTGTCCTCCAACGATATAGCAATCAATGCCTCATGCATAGACGAGCGAGCTCCCAAAGAAAATAGGATTCTTTGCCTCTGGGATTATTTTTTGACTGATTCTGACCTCGAATCTTCCTCGACTCCGCTTTGTGATTGCCGATAGCCAGGATGATCCCCAGCACAGTTCGCAATCGATAGATGGAACGTATAAGAGAAATTGAGTCTAGAACGGAAGTCTCGCCGAGTTGAGTTTCATTTGTGGTCGATGTTGTCTCCTTTTGCGAGATTTTGGGTCCCTGGGCATTCGGCGGGCGGCGGCGGGTTTTAATGCATGTCCTGGCGACCTGCAATCGTACGTATTTCTTTTTTCTTGTTTTCTCCATCGACCTCTGCCAATATGTAGTCATGGGGAAATTTAGAATTCCCTTTTTTCTCCTTTCTAGGTCTTCCATCGCATTAAGACAGAAGCGATTTAAAGAAGATCAATAAATCTTTGATACGAGTTACGAACAGAATCGTAGCTTATCATATGAATAACACTGCTCAGAATTTAGAAAGATAGAAATAAATTCAATATCAAATAAAAAATATAAGAATATTTAAATCGAGAAATTCTTCTCTTTTCGGAGTATATTTAATACGAATAATTCCTTAAACCATTCTACCTATTATATTAAATATTTTCAATAGAGTGCAATATAGAATATCTTTTTTAGATAATCTTTTGTTAGTATATTTCAATTTAATTCTCAATTTTCAATTAATTAATACATTTGAAAATATATAATATCTTTCTTTAATATATATTTTCCTTTATATAATAAGAAAGACCTCTCATTTCCAGCAATATAATATTATCATAAGAGCATACGTATAACGACAAACTAGTTAATATAGAAGAAAATATTAAGTAGAATTCCAAATCCTATTTATTCCCAATTTAATATCTCGCAATTTGAAAGCACGTTAATATTCTGAAATTGAGAACTATCAGCCTCGGAGATTTGCGTAGTTAATAATATTATCATATCTATCGAATTATCCATTATCGTACGAATTTGAGATATTAACCTATTCCTAAATTCAATCAATATATAGCCTATTAAATATCCTCTCTATCTTATTTTATTTCATTGTCCGTATTGAGGCTCTTGAATCAAAGATAAATATAGGAATCCATATGATTCATCTTCCTATCCAATTCCAAAATATAATCAAAATATAAAATATAAATTAAGAATAAAGGAATCCCCGCCCGCGCCCCTCAAATTCCGATTCAGAGCGCTTGAATTCGCGCGTCCAATTCCCGTATTAGATCTTATATATTCCTAGCGTTAAGCAATATATTTCTATTGAAATCTCATATTTATAGATAAAGCCGCCATCAGCCTTTATATTTCTACGAATCTTGCAGAAACTCGCGCCAAATGACCTTCGCGATCCTCGTTATTCAAAGTTACTTGGGAATCCCTAATATATCTGAAAAGGTCTGAAGAGACTGCCCCAAGATCAGGGAGAATTTGAGAATACATATTATGAAATGCCCGAAGCGTAGATTCAGGCTTCTATAGAAGAATGCCCTGATCTGCGCTTCGTGTCGTTTCAATCTCAACTCAAATTGTTTAAAGAAATTCAAGGGCCTCGCCGTAGAATATGGCCAACAGCAAATATTTGAAGAAGCTCGCCAAAGGCATTTTGGTTTGTGCGGCCTCTATTTCAAGCTCTGGGTGGATGGAAAGACGAAGCGCTAATTGGATCGTATACAGGTCTCCCAACCGAACAGGGCCTGGCAAAATGCGATCGGAATTTTGTCAAACCTCTGCTTACGGTCTAACCTCCATGTATCCCCCTTAATAATCCCTATAATATTCCTCTACATAGCCCCCTTTAAGGAGTTTAGCCTCCAGCTAAACCTTTTTTGCAGATTTCCGACTTTGATCCTTGGCAGAACCCACCGGCCGTCCAGCTTTCCGTCAGATCCGTCAGCTTCCGCGCGCCGCAATTTTGCAGGGTTTAGGGTTTAGGGTGTTGATGGATGAAATCCTGCGCCATCTTGGCCCCCTAAACTACTGTAATTCCTAGAACTTTAGGAACTTAAGGTGGTGCAAGATTTCCTCCATCAACAATATGTTAACATGTTTGCTTTTTGAAGACAACCCACCCAAGAAGAAACCATATAGGAGGCATTTTTAGATCACATGCCGTTAGTAAACAGATCATAGTTTATACATGAGCTTAGAGTCGTCTTTATGAGGGATGACTAGTCAATGTGTTTAATAAAACATCAGTACTAATCAGAGCAAACAACTATTGTGTGATCTAATGGAGCACGAGTATTACTTTTTGCTTATCTATATTAGCTCCGGAAAATGCCCGAACACCTGATAATTTGATTTTGAAGGTATAGTACCCAAATGCAAAAAGAAGCAATCTCGGCTGTCAATTTCTCCTCTGCGTTCTTTCCAAAGAGATATGCAAGAGTCTGTGAGCCGCAAGACCGATTCATGGCTTATCGGCTCATCGATTCTTGCAAGTAATTCATTAACTGTTTGGAGGGCCATGGGTATTGAAAACTCCTCGGAAGTCGACTTCGATTTTTGGCCTGGATAGTTGTCGATCTCATTTTGATGTCTTGTTGAAGTAGCTTCCGGAAGCTAGACACATTCTCGACAATTAGCCAGGCCCACGATAACCAATTTGTGAGCCCCCAAGTCTCCAAATTTGTCTGTAACTGGGGTGTAAGTTTAGGGTAGGGATTGGGTTTCGGATTTAGGGTTTACGCGTACGGTTCTAAGTAAGGTTTCAAAAATTGCCAATGGACCTCCAAGTTACCCTTTGCACAGCAACTTTGTGCTGTGCATGCATTTGCCTGCGCAGAGTCAGGTGGACGTGTGATGATGAAAGAGTTTTGAGGATGCCCCAGGCCAGGAAAGATATCTTAGTGTAGAGGCCTGTTCAACTAGAATAAGGTTCTGGGGTACCTTATACTCTAATCCTGTTAACATTCCAAGGTCATGGCATTGGTAATGCGTCAAGGTCCTAAGGTTCATAATAAGAAGACCTAAACCCTAATCCCTAAACCCTAAACTCTGAACCCTATCCTAAACCCTAAACCCTAAACCCTAAACCCTAGACCCTAAGTGTCTGAAGGTTCGAGGTCTAGAGGGTTCAGGGTGTGTGGCATCCCGGAAGCTATGTACAAGCCAGCCAGAAGAGCTGGGTTGCCCTTAAGGAACTGAATGTAGGGTTTAGGGTTTAGGGGTTTAGGGGTTTAGGGGTTTAGGGTTCAGGGTTTAGGGATATTATCCCGCCTCTATGGAGAATCAAGTGGAAAAGAAAATGGAAAATGACATGGAAACAGGGGGAGTATGGGGATTTAGGAAGCTGAATTTAAGCGACTATATTGGGGAAATCATATCAATTCATGTATACATATATATATATGTATATATATATATACATATTCCTTATGGTAACTTGATTTAAACTCCTTAACAGCAACCCAGAGAGTGAGTACCTAAACCCCAAAAGTATGTAAAATAATAGCCCTAAGCCCCATAAGAACAGCCATAAAACCCATTATTTTACATACTTTTGGGGTCCAGGTATGTACCACTATGGGCTATCAGACCCTAAAATTCCCTATTAGGACCCTATTAAGGGTAGATTAAGGTACCCTAAAGGTCTAATAGCCCATTGTGGTATGCTTCCTGCAAAGAGGTCCCACAAAGCTGGCATGAACGACTGGGGGCCGCATCATCTGTCCTGCGGTCGAGGGCTCAGTGGGTTTGGGCATGTTCAGGGTCTAGGGGTTCAGGGTTTAGGGGTTTAGGGTTCAGGGTTTAGGAGTTTAGGGTTTAGGGTAGTGAAGACCCCCCTAATGCGCAGATAATACCCCTAAGGTTTCTAGGCGCCCCCAGTCTGAGAAACCCCCATGTCGGGTGGCATGGTCGAGGTGGCCCAGTATCGGTTTCGTGTCAGTGGGCATTCATGATCTTGGGCAGCTCCGAAAATCAGGGGACCCTTTCTGGGGGTCCTTGTAATAAGGACTATAATAAACTAGTTTTTATGGCAGCTTGGGGTTAAAATGCAGTAGTCCGAACAAACGCAAGGACAGCTGAAGGTCTCAAACAACCTGCAACGGGTACAGTACGGATTTCCGTGCTGTCCTGAAAGGTATCTGCAGATCCAGCTCTGTTTGCTAGACTATCAGTCTATAGTTCCTGGTCCTTCTAAGTAGATAGAACATGGCTTTGGGTGGCGGAAGCTTTTGTTTCCTAGGTGCGGCTGCATTGCTTGGTGTAAAGGTTCGGCTGAAAAGCCGTGTATCATGCGTTACCAGAACCTTACAGCCAAACCTAGCGCCGACCGACCGTGGGCATTGTTTTTCTAGATTCGGCTGTACAGGTTTGCCCACCAGGAGCTGAACGTCACAGATGCTAAGACGCATCATGCGAGAGCTCGATTTGAGCCAAAATGCGAGCACGCTCCATGCCAGGGCTAGACACCGCGTCGAAATTTGAGGACGCACGCGACAGCCGCAAGGTATCTTACCAGAACCTTACAGCCAAACCTAAGAAAAAAAACACGCCGACCGCCCGTGGGCGTTATCTTTTTTCCTAGGTCCGGCTATATAAGGGTTTGCCCACCAGGAGCTGAATCTCACAGATGCTAGGACGCATCTCGATTTTGAGCCAAAATGCCAGCACGCTCCACGCCAGGGCTAGATTCCGCGCCAAAATTTGAGGACGCTCCAGGCGACAGCCTCATTGTGTTCCCTAAACTAAGGGGAAAAAATAACACGCCGACCATCCGCACTCCCATTCGCAAACAACATGATCCACAAAACCCTCCCTTGCTGCAAACAAAGTGAAAACATGCTGTGCTTTGCGGTACGCATGAACTCTTAAAAAAGCGGGAGGGTTGAGGGGGCTGCAAACTGCCCCTCACTGCAAAAGTAGCAAGGGCATGATGCTTTTCACGGCAAGCATGGCTTGCTTCGAAAAGCAGGGGGGGTTGGGGGCATGCAGACCCCTCATTCGTCAACAAAATGATGCAAAAACCTTCCCTCGCTGCAAACGTATAATGATAACATGCATGGCATGCTGTTCTTTGCGGCGCGCATGAACTTACAAAAAAAACGGGGCAGGGGGTTGGGGGGGGGCAGCCTTGCAAACAACATGATCCACAAAACCTTCTTTTTCTGCAAACATAGCAATGACATGATGCTTTTCGAGGCAAGCATGCACTGCCTACAAAGCGGGAGTTTGGGGGGGACTGCAGAACCCCCTTTCGCAATCAGAATCAGCCCTTGATGCAAACGTACTGCTGACATGATGTTCTTTGCAGTGTCGCCCCCATTTGCACACAAAATGTAGAGTCTAGGGGCCAGAATGCTCACTCCACCACTTATGAACCCCGAAACAATCCAAGCTTTCATGTCATGTTCAATGCCATTTCCATTTGCCACTACAACCCCTAAACAGGCCTATATGGGTGGTTGTCAAAATTCTGGTCCCTTTTTGGATCCCTATTATAATTACAGCACCTAATATTTAGGGTACCCAAAAAGGGACCATAATCTTGAAAACCACCCACATGCCTCCCAAGGCTGGCATCAATCTTATTTGCCGGTGGGAATGGTGGAATTCATTTACGATGCCCCGTATCGTTGGAGTTTGGGGGTGTATCATTCTGGGGGACTCATGCAACAACCACGTTTAGGTCATTTTGACCCTGGCTCTAATAATATGACTCCTACAACTGCCCCAAAATCCAAGCATCACCCGGCCCTCCTGGAGGCCCACGACACCGCCCCTCAACCCTTGAACCCCGAACACACATCCGCCTCCCCAATTTCAATATCTAATCTATGGCATTCAGTTGAGGTTTGGGTTGAGGGGATGTCTTTTCTGAGCCATATGATGATTTTAGGTTGATGCAAACCCTTAGCCTTAAAAGCTAAGCCCTCAACCCTAAGGCCCGAGCAAAAACCTTAAGCCCAAAAGCCTAAACCCTAAACCCTACTCCCTGAGCCCTAAACCCCAAGCCTAGGCCATAAACAAGAAAACCACAATTTTGGGCCTCCTTGGAAGGAGGCCACGGCAGCAGCGACGGAACTCGTGCAGTGCACGCTTTGCGGCCGCCTCGTGATGTGAAGGCACGGTTTCGGGCTTCAAGCCTTTGAGGGTTTGCTTGAACCCGAAAGTCTGTAGGACAATTGCATTATTGATTGTTTGAGTGGGTGTTGGGCCATTGTTTTACCTACCTTTTTGGGTCCAGAAAAGGTTGATAGGGCTCAGGGTTTCCGGGTTTCGGCCTTGGGGTTTAGGGAACAGCATTCGCCAGCGCTGCCCCCACTGTACATCCAGCTTGTTTCCCCTATTTCTGGCTCCTTAAACCCAAGCTCATTGGGAATCCCTTTTTCCTATTGGGGCGGCTTGCCCCGGGGGCCGTCCCTATCGGCTGTGGGCCCAAACTTGGCTCAAAAATCCAAATGCATCCAGAGGCAAGGAGATACGTTGGTTCCAATCATAAACTATTGAAAACTGAATTCATTCTGCACAGGTTTTGTATTGCTTCTCGAACATAATGAGCTGTGCTGGCGCACCTAGGCCAAGCCGTAAGGAATTTAGGGTCTCGTGGTTAGTGTAGGGTTGGGTTCAGGGTTCCTGAGGGGTTGGTGAAAATCGGTTCTCCGACATTGGTTTAGGGTTTAGGGTTTAGGGACTCTTTCTTCGACCATCACACACACTCTGGAAGAGAGCGCTTTCGACGCTGAACTAATGGTTCAAGGCTTAGGGTTGGTCCCAAGATCTCTGGACACCAGTCAGAGTCTTCCCTGGACAGATAGAACTATGTGCCTGTAAGACGCTACCACCGTTTGCGCGTTGCGCAATCAGATCTACTGACGGACTGCAGCTTTGGGCAAGAATCTCTCGAAGTCGTATCTCGCTTTCCAGCTCAAACCTACATTTTGCACTTCGCTGTGCGCCAGGGCGTAACCCGCTGGGGCAGGGTAATCGGACAATCCTACAATAAAGAGCAATACTCGTATACTAGAACTAAGAGTAATAGCAGTAGTAAACTTCGTCAGTCGTCCAAATCCTGAACCCTAAGCCCAAACACCCTTTTCCCAAGCCCTTGGTTCTGAATCCTAAGGCTGAACCCTCAAGAATTGCTTCTATACATCATTCCCCCCACAGCCCAAAAGCACCAAAACACAACTGGCAGTTTCCACAACATGAGGATACACTGCATAAACCCCAAATACGGCAGTGCTCGTTCTAAGGACCTTTCAAAATTTCGGGAATGCAAATCTTTAAACCGTCTACCCCCGTCTAACGCTATATACCTATACTAAACCCTAAGCCCTAACTCCTAAACTCTAAACCCTATACCCTAAGCCCTTATACATCCTTATAGCCCAGGTCAAAGGGGTCCAATGGGTCTCGTGGCCGCCTCGGCAGCCGAGTTCCCTGCCATGGCTTCGCGTGAGTGGATCAAAGCCTCGTCGCAGTTTAAGTGCTCGTGTAATTCAGGGTTTAAGGTTAAGGGCTTAGGATTTATAGGGCTTAGGATTTAGGGTTTAGTAGCTCAGGGTTTAGGGTTCAGGGCTTAGGATTTAGGGTTTAGCAAGTCAGGGCTAAGGGCTAAGGGCTTAGGATTTAGGGCTTAGTTGTTCAGGGTTTAGGGTTTAGGATTTAGGGTTTAATAATTCAGGTCTTAGGGCTAAGGATTTTCGGTTTAGTAGTTCAGGGTTTAGGGTTCAGGGCTTAGGATGTGGGGCTTAGCAATTCAGGGTTTAGGATTAAGATTTAGGGTTCAGAAATTTAGGGTTTAGGGCTAAGGGCTTTGGATTTAGGGTTCAGTAATTCAGGTTAGGGTTGAGGGCTTAGGATTTAAAGTTTAGAGGCTCTAAACTCCAAACGCTGAACCAGAGCTTATGTGAGGGTTAGGTTACATGAAGGTTCTATAGGTACGTAGATCTTTTCTATATGGGTTAGATAGGGGTGAGCCTTGTGGGGACACGGCTTGGGCTTCACGGGGGTCAATGGTCTCCCCGGCAGAAACCCAGAGAGAGGATAAGTCATAATTGAAAAATATAATATGCATGATCTAATTCACACTCCTGTCGTGTTTCAAATACATTCCTTGATCAAAGGGCGTTGGGCTCCCTGAGGCATCTCACTTGATCTAGTTGTCCATGGGCTAGTTCAGGGCTCGACTGCAAATCCAAAAGCAGCGTTTAGGATCCTCACTTTCATCCCGGATGAGGGGCATAAGGGGTCACCCCAAGTAGAGGTCGACTATATGAGCCATAGTCTAAGCTCCTACTATCCCCCTTAATAGCCCTATAGTACTCCCCTATGTAACCTAAACCCTAAACCCTAAACTATGGCCCCCTTCGAGGAGTTTAGGCTATAGCTCATATAACAAGGCATTCCCAAAGCAGGCGGACGCACAGCGATCCACGAGCCTGAGAGGACTATGCGAACCTAGGTAGACACACGGTTTAGGGTTTAGGGTTTTGGGTTTAGGGTTTAGGGAGACTCGCACCCAGTAGAAATGAGTATAAGAGATAACAAGGATCAAATTAGGGTTCTCCGAATATTCCTATTCTACCACTACTACAGGGTGGGGGCTCCTCCTAAATGAGAACTATCAACACATTGGGGTTTCCCAAACTTACAGGTACCTTTTTTTGGATTATAGGGATTATAGTAATTAGCTACCACATTAAGGTGTGTCTCACGAGAATTCTCTGGGGGGTCATCTCTCTTCTTCTCCCAGTTTCTGAAGGTTAGCGATAAACAATAAGACGAATCAGAGTCACTAGGACAATATGTAGTGCAGATGCCTGAATGCTCGGCAATATCGTCCCGTTACATGCCCTAATGATCATGGTATAATGTACCACCAAGCCTTGTACAATTTCAGTACTGCCAAAAGCAAAGTTCTCGGTTTTGAGCAGTGAGTTCTGTCTTGCCAAGCCCACTGGGGGCTCTAAAAAGGCAGCCCCTCGCGACATAACCAACTAAGCCAATGATTAAGACCACAGAAAATTGATGAACATGTTGAAACATATGAAAATTTTGACAGAATGGGAAGTAACGAAGAAAGGTGGACACATGAGAAAAAATGTGAGCAAAAACCGCAATGAAACATGATGAATTAATAACAGTTGGTAAGAAAACTTATGAACCACTTGGGAAAAGTTGAAAGATGAAAAATGAAGAACAGACAATGTTGAAAAACGATGAAATAATATCATGAAATATGCTGCAGAATGATGAAATATGATGGGTCATGATGTCCTGCTCTGCGCTGAATCAGTACAAGGATGAAGAATATTTACGAAACATGAGAACATGATGACATACGGTGGAATGTGACGAAACCATGATGAAAAATGATGGAAATTGTGCCATCAATGACGCACATGATGAAACATGCCCCAACAAATCGAAAGGTACTGAAAACTCCTGCAAATTTTGAGAAGTTAGGGCACTGAGGCAAAAACTGAAAAGAGATGAGCTTTTCTGAGCAAAATGCATATCATGAAGCATGATGAATAACATTAACAAGTGAAGAGATGTGTTCAAAACCTATGAAGTATGATGACAACTGCTTGCGTGCATGGGTTTTGTAAGAAAACAGCACGGGGGTGCACACCCACCCACCCACCCATTTGCAAAACCTGGACGAAGATTGGAATGTGTGCCTTCTTACGATGTTTTTGATCTGGCAAGTGGGCACTACTAATCCGAACGAGAACAGAACGAACGTCGCCCTTGTACCTTTGTTGGAAATCGATGAAAACTGACCGACTTGAGGAAATATGAGGAACATGCTAACCATAAAGAATGATTGAGTATGCTGAAAACCGCTAGAAGGAGAGAATTGAAAATTGATGAGTTAAGGCGAACTGATGAAAACTGATTCAGCATGATGGCATGTGATGAAAATGACAACAACCGATGAACATGAGCTGTGTCGAAGGAAATTTGAAACATGATGAAACATTGGAGGAGGATGAAAGCTGATGACAACGATGGAAATGATGAAGCGCTGCACAGACGTGATGTCGTTTGATGAGACATGCTGAAGCATGATCAACTGCGAAGAACATGACAAGCAGATGGCAAAACTAATAAGCATTAACATATGAACGAAACCAGGAACATGATGAGATGATGAACGCTCATGAAAAGGATCATGAAAATAATGAAATATCATGAAATATGCAGAAGCATGTATGATGGAAATCGATGATGCGTGGTGAATTTCATGAAAAATCATGCAACACCATGAAACAAGATGCGACACTACGAAAACCACCCAGAAATGATCACAATGATGAAACGTGATGAAACATGCTGAAGCATGATGAAATATGAACGAATGATAGCATATGAAGATGATAGAAATGATGAACATGATGCAAAAATATGAAAATGATGAAACGTGCTAAACATGATGATAAATGATGAAAACCGACAAAACATGATGACTATGATGACAGGTTATGAAAACTATGAAACATGCTGGAGCGTGATGCAAACCAATTTTTGACACGATGAAAAATGTTGACATGTGATGAGAACTATGAAAATGATGAACTATGATGAACACTTATGGAAACTGATAAACGATATAGGGTGACATATGACGAGACATATTGAAAAAGCATGGGGTATGATGGAAAATGACGACATTGCTTCCTTGCTTCCTTCATTCCTTCCTCCTTCTTTCCTGCCTTTGGTGGGGAATCCCACGAAGATGCAAGGACGCTCCACGCTAGAGCTGGATTTGCCCTAGAATTTGAGGACGCTCCACGCGAGACCTCAAGGTCAAGCCAGAATGTGGGTTTAGGGTTTAGGGTTTAGGGGCCCCACCTGACCGATGGATTTCGGGCCAAAGTTTGAGGATGCTGCACTCGAGAGCTCAATTTCCGCGAGAAAAGTAATCTTGATCCTTATTTGATTTTCCTTGACCCTTATGTATATACAGTCCCCCTTAAGTGGATAGAATATGGGTTATCTGGGGATCTGATTAAGCCTAATATTCTATCTACTTGAGGGGGGCTATACACAAATCTTTTGTGATCTCTATTCAATTTTTTGGAACCCTCACCTCCAATTTTTTAATTGATCCCTCTTCCTCCTTTTGGTCGGGCCCTGCTATTCCGATATATATATATATACATATGGTAAATTCCCTAGGCCCTAAGTAAGGGGATCCCAGTATAGACCCCAAAATACTAGAGTCATTATTATGGAATTCTCAAGAAGGTACCCCTAACTTTTGCAAAATTCCCTAAACACTACACCCTAAAACCTAAACCCCAAACCCTAAAAAACCCAAACCCTACACCTCTTAATCTACCCCTTGTATTGGGCTACCTGAGGGCGAACCGTGAAAGGTGCCATGCTGCGCTTGGTTTTCTGTCTTGAACCCATCTTGCTTCTATGGGGCTGAAGGAATCCTAAGCCTCAAACCACTAAACAAGGTTTAGGGCTTAGTGGTTTAGGGGTTTAGGGGTGTAGGGTTTAGGGTTATACCCCAATAGATACCCTACTCTAATGTAGTAGTTTCCATTTTCTTTTCCATTATCCCTATATAACCCTACATTATACCCCTATGACCCGTATGAAGCCCCAACATTAAGCCTACATAACACAACACGAGGACCCATCTTACCCTAAACCCTAAACCTAAACCGTAAACCCTAAACTAAGACCGGTACCGAATTGAAGTGCACCACGTGGGCGAAGATACCCATGGGCAAGTTGCAGAGAGCCTGGCGATATGCCTCAGGCTTCGGATCTAGCATCGTTTAAGGTTTAAGGTTTAGGGT
>CAJNIZ010042788.1:43274-60919 GCA_905231905.1 Symbiodinium pilosum
ACTTAAGGGGGACTATAAGTCCTTGAAAACGGGTCCTAGTTTTGGGGATGACTGCCATAAGCCGCAATCAATGGAGCGGTATTAGAAACAGCAGGCGCAAGAGACAATGAGACCTGACAAACTTGGAGATCAGAGGTTCTGGCTTCTGGGTGCTGGGGGATTTACGGTTGGGGTCTTTTTGTCCGTCATGTCAAGAAGAAGTCTTTCCACCTGACCTGGGGATTCGTCAAAACTGCTAAATACTTCTAAGTGCGGCTGGCACTAGCAGCCCTGTGCCAGTCGCTGCGTCTATATGATTTATAGATCTCATTCTTAAGGACGTTGTCAAAGTCGGGGGCGCCGGATGTCTCCACTGTCTATGGAGGTTTCAAACCCTCATAAGCCGTAGACCCCGAATACTAAGCCCTGAACCCGGAACCCGAAACCCTGAACCCTAATCAATGAGCCCTGAACCCTAAACCCCAACCCCTAAACCCTAACCCCTAAACCCTAGCCCCTAAACCCTAATAGAGTTAACCCCTGAACCCTAAACGGGAGCTGCGCCTTGCCATTGAACCCACATCCAAAATGGGCGACAAGTCGAACGGTGTACGCAGCTGTGCGGCCAGCAATCGACAGGTCTCACCTGCGACTTAAGGTATGGGCCTAATTGGTTTAGGATTTAAGAATACGGGCTTAGGACTCAGGGAACCCAATTGAGATGAAAGCGGAGCATGGGCTAGGATTTAGTAATGTAGGAGTCTTCATAATTTGAAAAAGCTCCTGTGGTATATTGTGTCACGACCAAATACGATCAAATATGATGTCAGGGAATACTACTGACAATTAGCCAGGTCTCTGCTTCATCCAGGTTATAGGGCTGCAGGGGGGCCACATAATTCAAGGGGAGTATGGTGTTTACATATGTATAACGATTTGACGTATGCCGAAAGTCCTCTCCCCCAAACGCGGTGAAATTGATCGGGACGTGTTCCTGTTAACATGTGAAC
Organism: Symbiodinium pilosum; assembly: GCA_905231905.1. NCBI lineage: Eukaryota > Dinophyceae > Suessiales > Symbiodiniaceae > Symbiodinium > Symbiodinium pilosum. Next base: position 44,264 of record CAJNIZ010042788.1, read on the forward strand.
GCAGCCATGGGACCTGTACCCTGGTAGCTTCAACCAATCCGCAAACCCTAAACCCTAAACCCTACTTACTAACTCTTACTGTTTCTGCTGCTCAACTGTTGCCTTGGTACTTCCGTAGCCGAGCCCCCCATGTGTGCTTACCCAGACCCCGGGAGGATTTACAAACTAGTTCCCCCCATATAATCCCACAGGAACCTTATCATCCTCACATAATTCTCATTTTCCAAGAGATCTAACTTGTCGATCCCTTTTCTGGGTTGCTGTTCATGAACTTAATTTGAGTTACTATATTGGGGAGACCGCACTGCGTACCATATATACCATCATGGTAACTTAATTTAAAATCCTTAACATCAACCCACTTTAAGCAACCGTAAACCCTAAACTCTATATGTCCCTATAATCTCCCTATAATATCCCTACAAAGTCCCTATATAACCCCTATATCCCCCTTTAAGGCAACGCAGTTTCTGGGAGTCCGCGTAGTTGCCGCTGAGGAGCTCTTGTTTGGAGGGCAACAGAGAGGCTGGTGCAGCTTTTTGCTGTTGTAGAGGCACTGTGGGCAAACAACAAGCCCACATGGCTCGCCTCAATCTTTGGGCTGAGCGGGGTTTAGGGCTCATGGTTTTGAGGTTTATTCGATTTCTGTAGGGTACCCTTGCTGTGGATGGAGGCAATCTTGCACCACTGAAAACACCCAAACTACGTATTGTAATCGGCGAGATATGAGACATATAACGCGGTGCAAGATTCCCTCTATCGGCCGTAAGGACCGCAGGGACGTATGGGGAATTTCAGAGCATTGCGGGGGTTCCCCTTAAGCATTGAACAGGGACTACCGTCGGAATACCTTCAAGAACTCCCTCATCATGCTACACCACCTTCACCGCTCATGCTACTTTGTCTCCTCCTACTCCTACCCCCCTCCCGCCACTACTACTACTACTACTACTACTACTACTAGCTACTGCTGCTGGTGCTGCTACTACTACTACTACTACTACTACGGCTACGACTACTATGACTACTACTACGACGATTACGACAACAAAAACTAAGAAACCTTCTTGTTCGCACCATGGTTAGAATTATGAAGGTTGCGCTTCTCCTAGTTTTTAAAGAAATCATCATGTTGAATGCCAGGGGCAAATCCCAGCTTAAAATCAGCTCTGCGAAGTTGAGCTTAAGGGCAGCCACGTGATTGATTTTTCCCGAAGCTCTGTTTTTTGCCATCTGAGCTCCTGATCAAGCAAACCATCGCTCGTTTAAAGTTTGAGTTTTGAACACTTAGTTTTCAGGTGCTTCACTCATGGGACGTCACACTCAACTAAAAAATTAGACCTTGCTGCTTTTGTTATGGCTAAGCTTTTTAAGTTCAAGGGGCTTTTGGCCCCCTTTATGCACAGCCTTAAGGTAATCTTTGACCTCAATCTTATTGTTTTCTTGCTTCGAATCTAGGGTTTGATGCTTGTTGAGTTCACATTAGGGTCTGGGGTTGGGTTGGGGTTTTGAGTTTGAACTATTTAACAGCCTCTTACCTGTGCGTAGCTCCAAGACAATTAGTCTCCCCTAGGCCTTCACTTTTCTACCACTTCTACGCGGTATCATGGTCTTCTGGAAGTCTTAGTAAACTCCAAACCCTAAACTGGGAGGGTTATAGAGACTAGACACCCGATTATTTGGCTTCAAGTTAGAGAATGCATCTTGTGTGGTCACGTTTCCAAGGGAGAGGAACTGTATAAGCCTCCTGCTGGTATACGAGGGAATTTTGTTGCTTCCCATCTAAACTGCTTAAGAGTGAAAGTTTGAAGCATTGCTTTCCGAGAATGTAAATAGGTGAAATGATCTTATACTGCATGTTACGGAGATCTTACTTGATGTTAATTGGATTGTATTTGGTTTAAATTGGGGGCATTACGCGGTTTTACGTGGATTTTTACTATCTGTGCTTTGGATCGCGAATGGATTTTACATAGATCATAAGTTCGCTTTAACCAAAAGGTATTTTCTGACTGGACTCTTCATTGGTTTGCAAAAGGACGTTATTCTGTGTGGAAATTGATTTCGCTCACGTGTTGATGATGTGGAATCAATATTAATGTATGTCAAGCACGTTCGTCAGCATGTGTGGTGCAGGCGTGTGAAAAATGTCCATGGAAGGATCCGCAGCCCGCGAGCCCTGGCGCTCGCTCACTGAAGCGCTGACGGAATCACCAGGTGCGTCGTAGGAGGCCGTAGCTAGATTTGTCTTCGTGGCGCTTTTGACCCACTCACTGTGATCATGTTTGCCATCGGACCCCAAAAACATGTCGAGAAACACATTATAATATGTCTCTCTATAACCCATTATAGTAGTTTCCATTTTCTTTTCCATTATCCCATTATAACCCCAATATTATATAAACCCCTAGATATTATGGGGATTAGTTTTGGCCTTGCTGCTGATGCTGTCATGGTTGAAGCCCAGGCTGGGCGCCGTAGTCCGGCCACAATATGGCTTGGCATTCCTTTGTAAGCACAGATTTTGCAGATGGTCAGGCAGCGAAGGCATTCTTTTTTCCGTATTTTCATGCCTACTTGCTCTTGCCGACTTCCGCCAGCTGCGCAAGAACCTCAATGGGCACGGCAGTTCTGTCGTGAAGATCACACCAAGCCCCCTGACACACAGAGGCGAGTAGACGTGCCAGTGCAGGCATCAAGGACAAGGAGGAAACGAGTGCCCAATCTTGTCAGGCGGATTCGCGGCGCATTGGTGTTGCACGAAGAGGGAGGCCAAGGACAAGTTGTGCTTTTTCGCTAAGGCTGAAGCAGCTTCAATGCTGCAGGCCCTGGTCCATGAGGTTCAAACCCGACAATAGTTTTGCAGGCGCTTCCCCTCAAAATGGGATTCGCTGAGCCCGACCTCAGCAGAATTAAGGCCTGAAACTGCTTAAGAACGCCATTGACCTACTATAAACAACTTCCGATGCAAATGATCCTGCAAAAAATCTGCTATTCTAGGGATGCTGTTTTTAACCAGAAGTTACAAGCAATGAAAACCTCACCAAAAGCTAAGAAATGCAACTTTAAATCCATCTATTGTTGCCTCCTAATCCTCTAACTCAAACACTCCTGCTTTTCCTCTAGTTCTTACTACTGCTGCTGCTTAACTGTACTGCCCTGCTAATCTGATCTTTGGATCAGAGACCCTTATTCTTTGGCGCCCGATTTTTGGCTCCTTGGATGGGTTATTGTAATTGTGGCGGGGACCGGGGCGCATCCTTACTATTGAAAAGTTCAGATTAAATCCCTAGAGCCCAATATCCTTACACAGTTCTAAAACCTAAAACCTAAAATCATATTATGTCACTATACAACCCTTCATCCTCCTGACAGCTTTAGGAACCCTAAACCCTACACCGTACAGCACAAACCCTTAGCCCCCGAACGAAGTAACCCCTCTAACTGAGGCTCAAGCATTTCTGGGGAAACTACAATAATTCAGAATCCTGAATCAAGGCCATTTTGGGTAGAATCCCTAAACCCTAAACCCTAAACCCTAAAACCCTAAACCCCTAAACGCTGCGGCTCCCTGAAGTAGTAACCACTAAAGGTGATCTCCTATCAGCTCCTACGTGTTTGCCTAGGAGCCTTTGTATGCTGAGGCTTCCAACAAAGAACCTAAACCTCAAGGGTTTAGGGTTTAGGGTAAAACGCAAACCCCAAGCCCCAAACCCTCTGGGTTGGCCCCTAAAACCCTTTGAAAAACATTAGTATAGAGGGTCCCTTATGACAGCCATTAGGGAAAATATTAAATATCCCAGGGGCCTACCCAGACCCCCAACCCCCAAATGCGCAACATCTCCAAATGAGGCTCGAGCATTTGTATGCTGGAGGCTTCCAAAGGTTCCAAATGGTCTCCTGACATGCGCTGCATCGAAGCTCTCTTGTTGAAGCCTCAGTTGGATGTTTCTCAAACTGGGGGATACAAGGGACCCTGAGTTTAGGGTTTGGGTATAGGGTTTAGGGTATAAGGTTTAGGGTTTAGGATGGTCGCTTTAGGGTAGAGGGCGTAGGGTATAGGGTTTAGGACATAAGGTTTGGTTTAGAGTTTGGGTATAGGGTTTAGGGTATAAGGTTTAGGGTTTAGGATGGTCGCTTTAGGGTAGAGGGCTTAGGGTATACGGTTTAGGGTGTAAGGTTTATTGTTACCATCCCATTAATAAAGGGGTGGCCATAATATGTTGTTGCCAAGCCAGAAAAATCCTGGAAGATTGCAACTCTAACAAGTTCGGAGCCCGAAAAGGTCTAAACAAGGTCCACCCTAAACCCTAAACCCTAAGCCCTAAGCCCTAAACCCTAAACCCTAAGCCCTAAGCGCTAAACCCTAAACCCTAAACCCTACTAATATTGTCCGGTCGAAGCTGTCCAGATTTGAATAGATTCCCTTCTACTTGTCCTACTAGTACTACGAGCTGCACTACCTGGTCCTACCCCCACCCCTTTGTTCATTATTGCCACCCCTAGTTCCATAAACCAAAACGCAAAACATGTTTTTTTGTGGGCGAGTTCTTTAATTAACATGGTAACATGCTTAGGGTTTAGGGTACGGAGACCGCCTAGTCCCTCCATGAGATATGGAGCTGATGGGACCCCCCTCAGAATTACACCCTCAATCCTCAACCCTAAACCCCGAAATCCTGAATGATAAGCCCTTTCGAGCTCCAAACCCGAAATCCTGAATCCGAAGCCCGGACAGGCCCCAAGTCCTGAACCCAAATCTTAAATCCCAAGCCCTCATCAGCCCTAAACCTTGAAGCCGAAATCCTAAATCCTAAGCCTTAATAAATCCCAAGCCCTAAGCCCTAAACCTGCATTCCTAAGCCCTGATCAATCCTAAGCCTTCAGCCCGAATTCCTAAAGCCTAAGCCCTATGAAATCCCAAGCCCTTAAATGCGAAATTGCGAATCCTAAGCCCTAACAAATCCTAAGCCCTAATCAATCCTAAACCCTGAAGTCTAATAAATCCTAAGCCCTATTTTGCAGTACAGGTTGCGATTTAGGGTTTAGGGTTTAGGGTTAAGGCAAGCGGTGATTTTGGCTATCACGCCATGCTCAACTTCACACGCCTGTAACTACGACAGAAGGACATACGAGCTATCATGACGGGCCCTTAGCAAGACCCCAGTTAAGGACAGCTCCTGCAAGGTGGAACAACCCAACCTAAATCTGAACCCCTATCAGCAACGACAGGACCAGGATACTAGGTCAGTTATGTCTTTGAGCTTGTGCTCTCGCAGCTGCCACTTGTCCTTGGTAAGGTTTGGAGTATGAAGCTCTGTCGTTCTTCGGGATGGAAAGCATAAACTCTGAAGGTCTAAACCCTAAACCTTAGGGCTTTAGAGTTTATAGTCCCCCTTAAGGAAATAGAACATGGCTTCGGGTAGATTGTAATAAGATCCCTATATACCCCATATTCTATCTACTTAAGGGGGACTATAGGGGCACCCTTTAGGACGTCAGATTTGCAAGGACTTTCCAAGATCGGCCCAGCGTCCATGCCAGACAAATGCCAGAGATCTCGCGGTGGATCCTTAGGGGGAGCTGCGCCCATCTGCAAAAGCATGGGCGAGAAATGACGACATGTAGCCGTAACTCAGACTCCCCGCAGGGGGCCCAATTTCGGGAAACCATATCCCGGATTTTTTGTTCCCGAGAACGTCGGCTGAGCGAAGTACAAAGTACGCACTGCGCCTGCCAGGTTTGCTGAACTTTCTGCAGCGTTTCGAGCGGATGGTCTTGGAAGTCATTTTACTATTTCGTACTGCAGAATTTTTGCAGACGGGAGCTGATCCAGGTCCCAATCCTTCCAAAAGTAATTACTGCGCTTGCCACGTTTTTTGAGCTTTCGGCAGCATTCTGGGCCGATGAGCGCGAGCAAAGTGGGTGCTCCGGCCGTGGTAGTACTAGCAATAATCAAAGGAAGAGGAGCAAGAGCAGGAGCACGACGAGAGGGAGGAGCAGAAGAGGATTCCAATTACCACCATGTCTTTGTTAAAGCATTATTTGGCTGGGGACTCTTATCATTGTCACCGTCACCTCTTAAAAAGGCACCCCCTGAATCCCTAGGCTACGGCTAGGAATTGGTTACATCAAGAAAAGCACAGTTCCACAATTAAATCAAACCAACAATCCTAAATCTGGGCTCAGGTCTACCTTCGGTTTAGGGTTTAGGGCCTAGGGTTTAGGGTTTAAGGTCTACCTTCAGTAGGTGCCCACCGCAAAGCGGGCAAAGGCTAAACATAGTGGTAACATCAATTATAGCAATAGGCCTAACAGTCATTAGTCTTAATCAGTATATTAATCGGAATAGAAGGAAAGATAGTAATCATGGTAGAAGAAAAAATAGTAACGATGGTGGAATATCACTCATAACGATAACTGGACTCTCTACTTCTTCGAGAAATCAAACTCTGCCAAGACCTAGACCCTAAATCCTAAACCCCTAAACCCTAAAACACCCTTAAAACCTGCCAAGAAGCCGTAAGGCCAGCGTGGATGAAGTCTTCCACGCTAGGAATCGCACTGCGAAGAAGTGCAATGGCACTGGAAGCCTCAGGGACCTCCAGGGGTGAAGAGTTTAGGGCTTTGCTAGTTTCGGGTTCAGGGTTTAGGGCGCAGGGTTGAGGGCTTAGGGTAGGTTTGGGGCCATACACAAATAAATGCTTTATGGCTTACACTTCAAAGCGGCCAACCAGGGATCAAAGGCAATGAAGATTAAAGCTCGTTTTCGACCCTATTCCTGTTTGAGAGCATAGGGCAGTCCTGGGGCATAGTCGGGCAATTTATCTGAATCTGGTGGCTAACGTAGGGATGGTTTCAGGGGCAGTTGGGAGGTTTTTTTTTTTCGCCATACAGCTATGCCGGGCTTGTAAAGGGATGGCATTGGTCACTCTTCAGGCTTCTACACTGCGTTGCCGTGTATTCCATGTTTTTTGTAGGTTGAACGGTTGAAGCATGCAATATTACATATCTCTTAAAAGCATTATGCCTCAAAGTAATGTTCGGTCTGACTATATTTTGGGGACTGCAACATCCCCATTTTTACTAATCTGCCCTTTAGGGGTCGGTCTTCTGTTCAAGAATCTACTGCGACTATCTCTATTCCAGGTCGCTGAATTTCAGCAATCTCACTTGGCGCCCACCCACCCAAATTGTGGAAGATGGGAACATGTCATGGAGACCCTAACATGTAGTTCTCATGGTCACCATGATCTTTGGCTGCGCTATTACTGGACGGGGAGATCACAAAAGATCTCGCTTCCTGAGCTTTTCTTGGAGGAGCCCTAAGCCCTAAATCCCTAAGCAAAATAGCGGTCCTTAGGAGCCCAAGCGACATGTTGGAACAATGAGTAGGCTATAGGAGTTCCCCTTTAGGGAGTACATTGGGGTTTAGGGTTTATTTCGGCAAACACATAATTTCGACAAACTGCATATCCGCTTCTGACTTGGCCTCCGCAGGAATCAATCAACCTTGCCGATGTAAAATCCCAGCAGCCTCACCAAATACCGAACATGTTTTTCGTGTTTTCGATGACTCCCAGCAAGCTGCCCTAGAACCCAGAATCTAGAGGCCTGAATAATTCGGACTTTGGAGTACTTCTAGAAATAAATGCACTCTAAAGGAGAATATTAACATATTTGATCAAGACAACGCTCGTCCCGTGAGCCCAGTGAGATCCTCTTTTACAGCTTTATGAACCAAACCTTCAATTGAACCCGCGCCATAGGAGTTACTCAATCTGTACAACATCCTAAATGAAGACTCATAACGCCTTTAAAGGGACCCAGTTTATTCTCCATGTACCCTCAGATTCCCATAGGTTACTGCCATTTTGCAAAACATCCCTGTGCCTGAAGCGGCAGCGGCTGGAGGCACTGGGGGCAGTTCCATTGGTACGAAGCAAACATCATGCCCTTGGTAAGCATTGAGAAACAAACGACAGGCATCAGTCGCAACAATGAACATCCTGGCGGCGCTGCGCAGCAGTAGTGGCGGTGGCGTTGTGGCACCGGTGGGTGTGGGGCAAGAAGAACAATGCAAGGCTGTTGTGCTTGCTGTCCATGAACAGACCAGTACTGGTACATACCCTCGAAGCATGTGCTGCAACATCTGGCTCGGGCAGCATCTCAGTCTGAGCGCAGCACTGGTGCTGGGGGTGAGACCTGGACGAGGCAGCAACAGAAGCAAGAGCAAGCAAAACCTCGTGATATGGCAGTTTACATAAATAGGGGGACCCAATATAGAACCCCTGAAATCTTTAATTCTATCCTAGGACCCATAGAAAGTAACCCCAGTTTGGGAAAGCTCAATAGCATGACAATAGTATAGATGCTAGGGCAGTCGTATCCGAATGATGATCAGGCTTGCAGACTGGCTGAGGGACTGCATGCAGCAGCGATCATCAGTAGCGTCCCTTCCCTGTGCTGCAAGAAGACAAGAGGACAGCTACCTTCATAGTGACCGTTCTCAGGTTCCATGTTAGTTTGGGGGGAAGGCACCCGCCGAAGTTCAACGGCGAAAACCTACTGCCGTAGTTTGAGGGAGACGGGTCTTACCCAAAGCCACAGCCCTAAGCAGCCGCTTCCACCCACACCCGCAGGATTTAGATAAAACATCCGAACAGAGCCTTGCAACCCCACCAACCAGCGAAGGGTGTTTCGTGCTCAGGAGATGCAACTTTCTAAGTTCGCTGCTTTACATGCGGCCTGTCTTCTGTGGTAGCTTGACCAGGAAAAAATTGATTCGCTTTGAAAAAATGCAACATTTGTCTTTTCATTCTTGGGGTAATGCCTCTAAACCTTAAACATCAAGGACCACAACACAATCTATTATCTGAACCCTTAAATCCTAATCCATAAACCCTGAACCATGCCATAGCCGCATCAATTGCGAACAGCCCAAACTCTGAGGACCAGAGTACTGGTAACTATATAAGCTTGTACTTATACATTCAGGGGGACTGCGCAAGTAGGCTAATGATGGGAGTAGCAGTGGTTATTCTATGGCTAGTAGGGCTTATAAGTGTACTTACCAAGTCCCCCAGACGATAAACCCACATGATGTAGTTGATGCCCATGTGTTTTCCATTCCTTACTACGCCTCTCTAACACTGCAAATACAGCGCACCTATCCCCCGTACATTCCTACATCATCCTATTTGCTGTTTGATTTCGCATGTTCTTCTCCAGTTGATTCTGGACTATTCGGGGTAATATCCGTCAAGCCTAGGCTCCAAAGAATGCTGCCCCTCAGCCCGAAAAAACCCTATTACCTGGACACCTGGACCCTTAGGACCGGAATATTGGAAACACCCGCAAGCCCTAAATCCGACATCCTAAATCCTAAACCCTGAACCCCTAAACCCTCAATCCCTAAATCCTATATAAGCCCTAGATCCTAACCCTGAACCCTAAACCCTGAACCCTAAACCCTGAATCCCTAAACCCAAAATCGCCTAACCCTGAACTTTCAAACCCTAAATCCTTTAAACCCTAAACCTGAATCCCGCTCAAGTAGGCCTCAGGCCACTCGAAGGTCAGCTGCGCTGACTGCTCCAAGCTGTGCAGGAAGCTGGCCTTAGTTCGGCGCGTCCCAATACAGCTCTAGGGTTTAGGGTTTAGGGTTGAGGGCTCAGGCTTGAGGGCTTAGGATTTCAGGGTGTAGGGTTTAAGGCTTAGGGTTGAGGGCTTAGGGTTTAAGGGTTTGGGGTTAGGGGTTTAGGGTTTTAGGGTTCAGGGCTTAGGGTTTGGGGTTCAGGGGTTCCGGGTTTAAAGGGATATGGGGGGCTTCGGATTTATGGTGTCAGGTATTGTGCAGGGATGCCTGTATATGGGGATTCTACGGGATTTCGAGGGATATCGTAGAAAATGAACAATGAACCCTAAAGCCTGAACCTTGAACCCCAAGCCCCGAACCCTAAACCCTCAACCCTGCAGCCTAAACCCTGCACCCTAAACCCTGCGCATCCCAATTTGCTTCCTAGTTGCATAGGAGTGGCATGAGCCCATGCCTTTCCAGGGAACCTGAGACACGTGGCCCGGCCGACTTGAGAAAAACAGTGGATGTAGGACTGCCTAGGGACATAGGGGTACTATGAGCGATTATCTAAACTCCTAATACCCCTTAATAACCGCTATAATACTCCCCTTTACTATTCCTTATATATTATACTCCCTTCAAAGGAGTTTAGTTTAGACTGTAGCTCATATGGAAATATATTAGAGGTTCATGGAGTTTGATACAATGACTGAAGGTTCGGGGGCCTTTTGCTTTCAAGTTTTTTGCAAAATTGAAGCTAAGGAATTCAGGACCCTAAAGGGTATATGGGACCCATTTCACAGGGGAAATGCTCAAATCTGCAAGGCTTGCCGGAGCAGCAATCTAACTTCTGAACAGACATCAAATGCGAACCCTGCTCCTTTGACCGAGGGATCTGCAGACGTCTAGGAAAAGTGCAGAAGCGTGGATTAATCTCATATATATAAATATGTGTGTGTTTATGTACAGAGGTAGACTATCTTAGAAACAGTTGTAGTCGAGTATACTGCTTAACCCTATTCAACCTATTTCGGCTGCTCGGTCAATGCGCGATCGAGTTGCCAAACGCATACCTCTGCGCAAGAGAACGCCGGCGACCTTCACCTTGTCTGGGAGATCTAAATGGCTTTAGGGTTTAGGGTGTAAGGTTTAGGGTTTAGCGTGTAGGGTGTAGGGTCTGAACCCTGAACCCTGAACCTTGAATCCAACCCTAGACTGTACTGTACAGTAAACCCTTAACCCAAAGCCCTAAATCCTAAACTTCAAAACCTTAAGCCCAAACCTCTCAACTCTAAACCCAGGTCGCATCTTTCTCCAGGATCAAATCCGATATGCAAATCGCCAGGACGATTGGCTCACACAGTTCTGTTCGGTGCTGCACAACTACCTGGCGGCTTAGGGTTTTTAGGTTTTCTGTTCAATGCCCTTACTGGTTGCGAGATGTTGCGAGTAGGTAACAGAGGAATGGACAATTGCAAATTTGAAAAGATTTTTGGAGATTATGCAGGGGCTACTTTGGGGATCTATTCCACCAGTCCTGAATCACCAGAAAGTAAGGCCAGGGCTCTGCAGCACTCAGTCTCAGTTAAAAAAAAACACCTTGCTCGTTGTATCCAGGCAACACGCACTTGGTTAGATTTCTGTGGCAATCGGCTTTTCACACCTGAGCCTTTCTTTCGAGCTGGTCGCGGACTCATGGATGCACTTGGAGATCTCCTTGGCGGTGGTGACGGGGACGCCTCGCCGAGGATTCTCAGCAAGCTTGCGTCGTCTCGCGTTGCTTCGCCAGCATCGCCGCCAAATGGCAAAGTTGGAGGTGGTGGTGGCAAAGGTGCTGGAGGTGGGGCAGGTTCAGTCGGTGCCTGAGGAAAGGCAGGCATAGATGGTGCAGCAGGCGTGATGGGAGGGCAAGGTTTGGAAGGCACCGCGGGCACCGCCGGTGCAGGAACAGCTGGTGCTGGCAAGGCAGGCGCAGAAGGGGCAGTAGGTGCAGCTGGAGTGGGTGGAGCTGGTAGAGATGGTCCTGCTGGAAACACAGGAGCAGAAGGAGTAGGTGATGGCGGTGGGCGTGTAGGTTGGGTGGGCGGAGTGGGGGCGCGGGCTGGGGCTACCGGACTTGAGAGCAGTGGGCTGGGAGTTGGGGGCCTTAGCTGAGGTGCAGCTGGAAGCCCTGGCTGAGGAGGTGCAGCAGGTGCCTCAAAGTCATCAGAAGGTGAGAAATTTTTAATGGAGAAGAAAATGGAAACTACCGAAATGTAGTAATTTGCATTTCTTTCCTATTATTTCTACATAAGGTGCCTCAAGGTCATCAGAATGTTAGAAGTCTTTAATGGAGAAGAAAATGGAAACTACTGAAATATGGTAGTTTCCATTTTCTTTTCCATTATTCCTATATAACCCCTATCTACTATAGTAGTTTCCATTTTTCCATTATTTCTACATAAGGTGCCTCAAAGTCATCAGAATAGTCGCTGCTGTTGCCGTCATTGGTTTTCCCGCGCGCACGTGTCCGTTCAGGAGGTGGAGTTGGGCTTCGAAAGGGAGCTGTGCGCGTCGTGCTTGCGCACGATGATGGAGTCAGACAGAGGCTGTTCCTGCAGTCCCATTTGAACCACATCACCGGTGAAGCGCTACATAGTTTAGGGGCTTGACATAGGCAGACAATGCAAAAGATTCATACTCACCTGCTCTAACAATGAAACCCCCAACCCGGTGAATTGAGATTCCAAAAATAATGCGCTACATGCTCGGGAAAGGTGTATAGCTAGAAGTGGATTGTCAATACTCGCAGGCCCAGGGTATTTTAAAACCAAATTAAAAAATACGTATAACTAAATTCGAATCACCCTAGTCTCTTTCTATGGTCATGACTGAATTATAAGTACCCGCCGTGTTTGGGTTATAACTATTCACCCTGCACCACCAAGCCGGAGGACACTACGGGGCTGCTGTTAAGGAACTTAAATTAAGTTACTAATTACTAAATCAAGGAAACCCTGGTATTTACTATATACCCACATTACCATATAGTCCCCCTTAAGAAGATAGAATACGGGGTATATCCGGGGATCTTATTAAATATACCCAACGCCATATTCTATCTGCTTAAGGGGACTATATCATGGTGATTTAATTTAAGCTCCCTAACAGCAACCCAGAGTAATGTAGACCCCTGATTAATAAACCCCCCCCCTTTCAGGGGCCTGAATAGTAGGATCCCTACTATAGTCCCTGCTAAGTAGAGGCTAAACCCTAAACCTTAAACCCTAAACCGCAGCTCCAGATTCTGCAAGCTGGACTCGAAGAGTTGAGCTGTGGCTGCCCATTGGCTGCTCATGCTGCTAAAGCCGGCCCCACCCTGCACATGTGCCCGGGCTTCAGGGTTTAGGATGTAGGGGGGGGGGAGGCAGGGGATGTTGTAAACAATGTAATGTCTTTTTGGGTTCTTATCATGATACATCCTTCATCATAAATATGGCGGACCATCAGATGACAGCGATTATTATCAATGCTATTGTTGCTATTATTATTACTACGATTATTACGATTACATTTATTACTCTTAGTATTGATAGTTCATATCTGTCATTCTCAAACTCTCGGCCCTTTGAGGTACTTTTGAAGGTACACCTCGGGGCTCATTTTAAACACTGTGCATCTGCATGCCAAGCTGCGACGCGTTGCGGGCAGGGTGTAGGATTCAAGGCTCAGGGCTCAATCAAGAATTCTACCTGAATTCCCAACCTAGGTAATAATTTGTATAGTGATGGCCTGTTTCTGACGAGTTTTGAGGCTTTGGGGCCATTGTTTTACCTGGGTGGTTGTCAAACTTATGGTCCCTTTTTGGCTCCCTATTATAATACGGCACCTAATATTTAGGGTACCCAAAAAGGGACCATAATTTTGACATCCACCCACCTAAACCCTAAACCCTAAACCCTAAACCTAAGTTTGGGGCCCTTATTTTACCTACTTTTGGGGGTCCAGGTAAAAGTTTGGGTTCAGCTCAGCTCAGGCCCCGGGATTCAAGGTTTAGGATGTCAGGTCGTGGACTTGGGGCCCACGGCCCCAAACTTTTAGGGTTTAGGTTGGTTTTATGGTTTAAAGGGTTTAGGGTTTTTAGGGTTAAGGCTCGTCTTAACAGGAACAGTGGGGAGTTTTGCCAGAATTAAGGGCCCTCTGTGTGGGCCCGCGTGCTCATCCTAAAAAAAACCTCAGACGGCAAGTGCCAGCACTAGACATGCTGTGTTAAAGGGTCTGCCTCTAACAGCAAACGTGTTTTCTTGAAAGAGAATTGTATGCACCTAATGTGGTACATGAGGTTGACAAGAACATGAAAAACACATGGAAACTGGGCGTGCGTATGATGCAACACTACATTGATACAAATCTATCTCTGGTGTGACCTCGGCATACACGATATACTAGACTACGAAACTCCCAAGGCGTATGGTGCTTTGGTCTCGACTCCTAGTATCCACCTTAATAACCCCTAAAATAGTCCCCCATATACACCCCTTTAAGGAGTTTAGACTGCAGCTCATATGGCACTTTGGTTAGGGGGATAGAATTCTTAAGAGCACCCTCCCCAGATTTAGAAATCCGGTAGGCCTTACTAAGCCTTGTATAGTCCTTATTAATTGTAAACCCTGCGGGGGTTCCTCTGGGGGGACAGCACTATACTGTACTCCTTTATCCCTAGACCCAAACCCTAAATCCCTGAACCTAAACTCTAAACCCTGAATCCTGAATCCCTAATCCCTAAACCCTAAATCCCTAAACCCTTAATCCTAAAACGCGAAATCCCTAAACCCTAAATCCTCAAACCCTAAATCCTTCCCCTGCCTCCATGGCCTTCGGAGAGCTCAAGTCGAAACTTCCTGGCCGCAGAAGACTAGGTTGATGTTATGGAACTTAGATTGAACTACTATAGGGTTTATAAGGTTTAGGGATCTGGGCTTAGGGCTTAGGGTTTATAAGGTTTAGGGTTTAGGGATCTGGGCTTAGGGCTTAGAGTTTATAAGGTTTAGGGTTTAGGGATCTGAAGAACCCTATCATGTACTATATAGCCATCTTATGGCAACTTAATGTAAGTTCCGAAGCAGCAGCCCAGAAGAATGGCTGGGGCTTCAGTGTAGCTTAGGGTTTAGAGCTTAGGGTCTCTCAAGGGCTTACGCTTCAGGATTGGACCCTCAACCCTAACCTAAGCCCTAAACCTTAGACACCCTGAACACCCTAAACCCTAAACTGCTGAAAGTTTAAAGGTTACGCTTTAGGCTTGGAGTTCGGGTGTTGAGGGTTTAGGGGTTAGGGGGTGTGTTAGGGGGTGTAGGCAGGTCTGGGAAACGGAAGATTTCCTAACTTAGGGTCCCCTTTTTATAGCCCAGTACTTAGTATGGCAACCCCCAGAAAGGTACCCCTCATTTAGGTAAAGTCCCATTTGGGTCTAGGCTAGAAAACCACCTCTAGTCAGCCCCTAGCCTCTGCTTTAACGTCAGATTGAGGGTTTAGGGACAAAAGGAGGCGAAAGGAATCTTGCGGCTTTTGTGCGATTGCCCTTTATGGCTTGACTGACTCTCCCTCTCTCTCTATCTCTGAACTGTAAACTCTAAACTTGAAACAGCTATGAACCTGGTAACTTGGTGCAACAGGCTCTAGACCACTGGTTACGAAGGACACTCCAGCGAAGGAGACCCTTCCCAAACCGGTGCGAGGCCAAGGTGATGAGGGCTGTCACAAGTGGGGACTACTCAGGACTTCACCCCCAATACTTTTCCTGTTTGTCACAAATTTGTAGCGAGTTAGCGCTGGGAGAATGCCAGCAGTCCCCCACGACAATCCTGAATATGTTGAAAAAGCAACTGCAGAGACCTATTTTCCATTATCCCAATATATCCCCAACATAAACCTAATCTCTATATAATCCCTATATAACCCCTATATAATCCCCATATGAATATCTGGCGGCATCATTCCCTGAGCTGTCTCCCAACAATTCCCTAGAATTGCATGCCGTACTTTTATGCACATAAGCAGCCCTAAGAGCAACCCTAAACCCTAAACAAAATTCCATGCTGCGAAAGTAACTACAGATTGCGCAGTTCTACATGAAGCTTGGAAGGAAAGTCCTCCTCGTACCTTCATCCCCATTGCAAACCCCAGAACTAACATGAAGGCCTGAAAGACACCACAATGGGGAGTATTTAATATTGGGGGGTTCCATAGTAGGGGAGAAACCCCAAACCCAAAACCCTGTCGGTTAGACAGGTTCTACTTTGCGGCCCCCGGGGCAATTTATGAGTAGGTTCCCTTCTACAACGGGCAAGTTTAGCGGTTCGGCATCAGGGTCCTTCTACAACAGTACGGGAAAGTAAAACCATCCCAACGTGCCTCAAAACTCATCATAATGCGTAGTCTTCTGCGCTAGCTACGTGTCCTATGAACGTTAAGACCAAATAAGACCCTAACCCTAAACTAAGTTTGGCCCCTAAAACCCATGGCTTAAGCCCTCAAACTCCAAGCCCCAAAACCTGAATCCCAAACCCTACGCACAAGACCTTGAGCAACAGTCTGGCCTGAGTTCGACAGCGTCCTCCGCGGCGGCGCCGGTCCCAAAGACAACTTCCTGGCGCGGCTGTCATCAGGAGGCCTGGCAAGTGAGGTGACGTACTTGTGCTTACGAGGGTTTGTCGTTGAGGCAACTAAGGAATGGAAAGCAAACTGGAGAGAACGGTAGGCTGAAAGCATGAACATCTAAATCCCAAAACATAAACCCTAAATAATTATGTGCAATGGGCATTGCTAAACTTACCTCTGGTTAGCAAAGAATGAGGGAATGGATCCCTACGGAGACTCTTCTGAATTTTCGAGCCTCGTCTAGTTGGAGACAACAAAGAAACAGCTGAAAGAAAACCAGGAAAACCCTGCCTTCACTCTCCCCAGCTGAGTTGCTGCAGTTGCCAAATTCTTCACCAAGTTGGTTTTTGGACAAGTTAAAGCAAAAAAAGAATCCACACTGTCGGTCAAAACTCAGGGACCCAAACCCCATTTCTACCCACACCCCCCCCTATTTGCCC
>CAJNIZ010042789.1:0-31476 GCA_905231905.1 Symbiodinium pilosum
ATGGTGAACTTGCGGCAAATGCGAGAACAAATTAAGTCTCACAGAAAGAGCGTGGATGTCGCGCTGAAATGCGCAGCAAAGAGAGCTCGACGGTGAAAACCTGAGCGCCCGAAATGGTAATTTCGGGCGCGCGCCTTCCTGGTACCCGAACCTAGCAACCATGCCATAATGTTCAAGCAATTTAAGACGACGTAGCGCCTTTAGGAGATGGCCACTTTAACCAACGCCTGCTAGGTCCGGGCAGCATTCCCTGCATTTACTGGCCGCCTCCTCGAGAAATTAGTAGTAGCAGCAGTAGCTAACAATATGTACGAATCAACCATAAACAAAAATGCAAATCATGGTGGCCTTGGAATGATGTCATACAGTAGCACCTGGAGAGTCAAGAACTTGAAGACATACAGTACAGTCTGACTCCTGACTCCAAGCCCCCACATGCTTCAATGGAAATAAGGAGGTCATGTAGAAAGTATGCATTTAGAAGAATGCAGCCGTCAGTAGAGATTAAAGACAAGAGCATAAGATCCCCAGATCTATTCATCCCTACACTTGCATAATCCTATGAAGGTCTCACGACGCCAGGATTGTTGCGGGATTACGGTGAAGAGCACCCACAAGAAGAATTGACCCAGAGTCCTAGACAGCACGCTCTAAGCATGAAGCCCAATTCCCTGAACTCCAAATCCACAGGTCGGGCCACTCTCGAAGAGCC
This sequence comes from Symbiodinium pilosum, assembly GCA_905231905.1. Taxonomy (NCBI): domain Eukaryota; class Dinophyceae; order Suessiales; family Symbiodiniaceae; genus Symbiodinium; species Symbiodinium pilosum. The sequence continues at coordinate 713 of CAJNIZ010042789.1, forward strand.
TGAACCACAGCACCGCCATCCTACCCAGAGGTTGGTTGGCTCTAGTTCCTTTAATGTAGGTTTTGAGGCTTAACATCCGTTGAGGGCTAGTATTTTGGGGCTTAACATCTGCTAAGGGATAGTAGACAGGAAGATAACGGACAATGAGCTAAGTGCTCCCTGACCTGCTGGATGTACTTTTTGCATTATCAACTTGAGGATGCAAACAAGTAGTTGTAAGGGCGACAGACATGAGGCCTGGACTACATGTGTAGTATATCCCTAAATAGGTCCCCCCCAAAACCCTGTACGGTCCCCTATAGGTTCCCCCTAGCCTAAATCTAGTCCGTAGCTCACATGAGTTTCCGAGCCCAAGGATCTGCAGCGCTATGATGGAGAATCAGATAGAAAATGGAAAAAGAAATGGAAACTGGGGGGACCCCGAAGATATCTAGGGTTTAGAGGTTTTAATAATGGGAGCATACTATAGGGGCCAGATAGGGCTGCAGCTTGCTTGGCATATGATGATTATCAATCGGTAGGCACCTTGTATCATACACCCAAACAGACACCCTAAAACCTGAAAAATACACCCTACTTGGAATGCCAGGCGGACTTCGTAGGTACCCCTATAACCCCCGTAAACTGCAATAACCCCCCATTGTCACTACCCTACTGACGAAGTCCCCCGACCCTAAATCCTATAAACGCTAAATACTATAGAAATCCTTTTCCATTCTTCCATTTCTTACTAACCAAGTCACCTCTCACCCGGCCTCGTCTTTCCGCTGCGCAAACAAAGCCGGCAGCGGCTGCGCCGAAGTCGGAGCTAGGTTGGGGTGTGGCTGTAATGGCGGCTATTACTTGGAGGGTCAGGGGGGTGTAGTATGGGTTCAGAGGGTGTAGTAAGTATGGGCTTAAGGGTGTAGTAAATATGGGCTTAAAGGTTTGAGTCCGGGGTCAGGGGGACTTGGCAAGCAGATTTCTAACCCTCAGAAACCATACAATGACCCCAGCTAGCCCCATTGTTCATATTCGCCTACTTACTGGAACTGCCAAGGCTCGATATAAGCCTTAGCCATCAAAAGTCCAAAGCCCTGAAACCAAATCCCCGCGCAGGCCGCTTTGCCCTGGGCGCCAGCTTGGTCTAGGAAGCACAGAGAGGACTTATGAAGGTACACGAGGGCTACTTAGCGGCTACGATTTGGGTTTTCGGGCTTAAGGCCTCAGCTGAATTACTCAGATTCGCAAGGAATGACAGAATGGATCCTGAAAGTAGCCCCTGTATGATCCCCAGTCATAAAATCGTGTGCATTTTCCCGTCCATTCCTTCGTTCCCTTACTAACCAGAGGTAAATTTAGGGCTTAGCCTTGACAGGTCATACTTTGGTACGCGCACCGCGCGCCCCTGCTGTAGAATGAGTATTCCGATTTTGCCCTGATGCGAAGCATGCCCTGCATCATGGGTTGGTTGCTTCGCGCGACTTCCAACGTCAAAGGGATTCGAAGGGCCCATTCCCAAGACATCCCAAACCCGAAGCAAACCTCAGGAGCGTCCATTATCCAACTACTCCGGGATTCTCATACTCACCTCATCTAGCCTGATGTCAACTTTATGATGCATTAGACTGGCAATGTCAACTGGAAGCTATTCATTGATTTCTCGTACCTTGACGCTGATGCAAGGACTCCTGACGATACTGCAGTGTTAGACTCTGGCTATCTCAGCTATGCTTGCACCTGCTGCTTTAGCCAGTTCCCCTCGTATGGCTCATGAAAGTATGATCCGTAACAAGTCCATCCTTTTGTAAGAGGCCCTCTAAAAATGGCAATCCCTTGTTGAGGACTCGCCTCCCTTCGCCGCGCAAAGTGCAAGAGCTGAGGCAGTCAGCGCTGCTGCCTGGTGCAGTACAGAAGAACCATAGGTAGGCTTGCCTATTAGGAAACACTACGCTTAGTTGTTTAGATTAGTAATGAAAACAACTACCGGATGATGCCTGGTGATTGCTTAATGCAAGCAGAATCATGTCTAGCACTGCGGTAGTGTTCGACACTTAACTGGTGCAAGGCGTTCTGGGTTTCAGGACGACGGGTTCGCGAAAGTTGCTCCGATTTCGGCAGAGGTAAGCGATCAAGCAGCGGAGTGACGGAATGCATCTCAGGCTTTTGCGCTGCGTGGCAATTGTTCATGCATAGAATAATTGCAAACCACGGGAACTGTGCGCTAGTTCATTTGTACCTGAATCTGAATTTGCCTTGAATGGACCTGAGTTGGCTACGTGCCCTGATGTCAAGGTATATGGTGTGCTACTATGCCTGTGACATCCAGATGCAAACCCGCACTGGAACTCCAATTCTAAAGCCACCGAAGCTTCTACATTCTTGGATCCTGAACAAAGAAAAACTACTATCACTACTATTATTCTGAATATTACTATTGCCATTACTATCGCTACTATGATTGCTAATATTATTCTATGATTTACTACTACTGCTGCTATTATTATTACTCCTGTTGTGCAGAGTTTTCGCGAGAGCCCTGAATGGTACCAGGCCTTCCGCTGCAAAACGGTCCGGGGAGCCGGCGGTGAGGCGCAGCCTACAAGCCGATATGAGCTCTAGTCTAGGGTTTAGGTATTATAGAGGTTACATAGGGGATTAAATCATATAGGGGCTATTAAGGGGGGATACTAAGAGTTTAGACAACGGCTCATATGGAAGGTTTTCAACGCGTAGAGCCTAGAGAGACAATCGATCCTAAAAATCCTTGCATACTAGAAAACCATAATCCCCCAGGTATTTTCTACCCAGAGTCATGCAGGATGTTTAGTATCCACGGTGGAGCGCAAGGGGGGCAAAACGCCGTGATGCGGAACATCATCGTGTGATAGTAAAGGAAGTCTGGGCGTAAACCAAGCTACCCTGAACCCCACTCCCCATGTCAGGAATGTCACGCGTTCAGGCTCCAGGTCTTGTTGTTCAAGGTGCGGCGCTGTATCTTGGGGTCAGAGTTCGTCAAGCGACAGACCAGCTGGTCTTGTACGTAGTTCAGTAGTGCTGCGGGGCAGGGTTTCTCAGAATCTTTGCCCTGTCTTTCGGATGTGTCACAGGCAGCTTGTTGGCCAGAACCTCTGAAGAAAGCTCTGGGACTTTTTGAGGCGCATAGTGGAAGCCGAGCCCGATCCCGCAACACCCATAGCCAATGGTGTTACGCAGCTATTTCTCTGAAACAAGATCGTCACTACCTCTGACATAGCCGGTCAATTGTCCAAAGCACGTCAACGGATCTTGAAATCCTGTCAGGGTCGGGCGGGGCACCTGCCCTGAATGTCACCGGAGCTGCCGCATAGGCCATTTCGGCACTGCGCCATGCACAGCTGGTACATTGAAGAATACCCTAGATTCCTAGATTCATACGGTCTTAGGGTTGAGGCTTTAAGGGGGTCGGTGAGGGGAGTAATTTGCAAGCCTAGCCCGGAAGAGTCTAGACAAACAGGTACACGAGTTTGAGTTTGTTCTGCTTCGTCTAGCTCTCACTTCCTATTAATAAACCGAATCTTCGATTTGCAGGCATGGTCTCCAAAAGGAGGGTCAACCGGACTCCTGGGAGCGTGAAGTATGTATTGCGAGTTTGTGTAAGGCAGGGCATTGCCTCAAAGAAAGATTTGAACTAGTAATATTAATATTAATATAATATTAATATTAATACTAACACGAATATTACTATCAATAATATTATTGATTTTAATATTAATTTGAGCAAGCTCGCGGCTTCCCTTGATGCTAACAGGCCATGAGCTGGCAGCGTGCTCTTATGCGGAGAAGCTATGCACCAGACCCTATCCTTCTTGGAAAAACATGCACAACACGTTTCGGAAACCCTAAGCCCTAAACCATGTTTTCGAGTGACTAATTACTAATTCCGTCTGGAAAGCTGTCAGCAGCAAGTCTCTAGCACATGCTATTCATATGCAGGCAGACGAAAAAGCCCGACACCCCAAACTCCAGGAATGTACTCCTGAGCTATACGGAGGCTCGCTGCAGGATGTAGGGCATTTGCTCAACTTAAGTTTGGTTGCTGAGTTTTTGCACTTCCAACACCCTAGAGCCCCTTACCCCGAAGCGCGAGCTCCTTGAGAGTAATATAGGTAATATTGGGATGATATAAAGCAATAGAGGGGTATATAAGGATAATGGAAAAGAAAACGGGTCTTTCTTTTGGAAAAAGTGGGCGGTTCTGCGTCATCTCTAGGCTGTTCGCTTCGCTTCACTCCTCCGTCTTCTCTGACTCCAAGTGCTTTTCGTACGCTGCCTTGCAAAGGGCTGGTGGTTGGTGGGGAATGGTAGAGGGAATCTCTGATCTATGTATAACCCCAATAATACTCCCCATGTTCGACTCCGTTTTTTAGCTGCTAGTCGCCGGCATGAAAGGTTTGCACCGGAGGGGACGTTTTTCAACGTTGAACAAGTACGGCATGGTCATCGTGGCACAAGGACCAACCTCCTCAAAATGAGGTGCCTCCAAAACGACTCCACGAGTAAAGTCACACTTTTCCGAGCGAATGATCTTGAACTATGTCGACCATGTGGCCCTGCGTACTTCAGGGGCCTGAAGTATTACAATGGCCTTCCCAGGTACCATATGCTGTCAAAGGGAAGGCTACGAAATATGGGGGGAGAGTACGACCTCAGCTCGTACGTTACAGTAAACAAACAAAGAGAGGCTGCCCGCATCCCCGGGCGGAAGATTGCGAGCTTTGAGATGCCTAAGGTCGCAAGGAATGCCTCTAGCCGGAGAATCTGCCAGGATCCCAACCCTCACTTGGGGTAGTCCAACTTGCAAAACCAAACTAACAAGCCATCCTACACACCCTGAACCCTACACCCTGCACACCATTTCCCTTACTCCTAAACCCCTGAACCTTAAATCATTCTGTCCTTGTCCATCAGCGCACTAACATCACCGGTGTAAGACACCTTGATCAGCCAACCATCCTGCGCCATCTTCCCCTATAGAACCCCATTGAAAGGCCCCTTTAAAGGGGTTCTATAGGGGATATATAGGGTTTAGGGTTTAGGTTGGGCCCTGCCCCCACCCTGAAAGTGTCTGCGGGCTGTCTGTATTTATATTGGAATTGTTATCCAACTGTTACATGGTGGGTGCAGTATTGTTGTTTTGCAATCTTCTGGGCCATAGCGGGAATTGAAATGGAACATGAAATGAAAACTGGGTTGTGTTGTGGTCTACAGGCACAACTTTTTGGGTTCCTTCTATTAATTCGGCGGTAGCTGCACAAAACTGGAGGCAATTGGGGTTACAGCTGGGGTTTGGGGGGTTCTCAACATTGTGGATCCTGTTTGGTGGTCCTCCAAGAAGGATCCTGCCCGGCAATTTCAGAGTATTTTGAAGGGCGTTGACCATCTGGTTAGACTTGGAACTCTAGCTAAGGAGGGTAAGACAGGTTCCGAAGAAGAACAATACTAAGAGCGTCGGAGGTTATGCACGTAAGGATTGTGAGAGAACATCAATGTAATGGTCTCAATAATTCTCAATAATACCATTTTATGCGTATCCGAAATAACCTAATTATACCATACTTATACCAGGAGTCGAATCATGCCTTTGAATCACTGCTATCGGTATAAAACGAGCGCTTTCTGTATCTAAAGTATCAGCTCTTGGCTTCTGGACCAGTGATCCGCCTCCACCTGACACTTTGTGATGCACAGCATCCACACCAAAAAATGATACGTCAAGCCCTACGTTCTTCAAGATCTCCAGTGTAATTTATCATGAAGTGGCCTTGCTTTGAGAGCTTTAACCAGATCCCCCATTGGGGCGTGTTCAACATGCGGGTACCCTTTAAAAGATTGAAAGACTGAAAACCAAATGTACACACCAGGGGAGCATCTGAGGGCGAGCACTGGGTTGATGGGGGTCGCTACAAAAAGATGATAGTATATTGGGGTCTATATTGGAGTCCCTCTATTTAGGGCTCGAATCGCTTTCGGGCAGGAAAGTCGGTTAGCCCCAGTTCCCATGCAATTGCTCCAATCGAGAAAGGAACGAAGGAGAATATGCATGTATTGTTTGCCTCCTTTTGCACAGACCGTGCAAACGCTGCTTGAAAGTCAGATGAACGTTGGCAGCCCAGAGACAACTTTCAGTTGGACATCGGCTTCGCCCTCTTCGCGCTCATCATCAACAATGCGATTGGGGTGCACCGCAAGACATTGCTGAACAAGGCCCTAGCTGATCAGCGCATGCGGAGATATTCCAGCCACAAGGAGTTCTACATCCACAAGACGGCGGAGGGCGTGGAAACATTGGCTGCGCCCGTCTATCCCAAGCACACCATCGGTGAGCAGCATGAGCCCAATGTAGAGAACCCCATGTGTGGCTTCCGAGGCTGCGGCCGCTACACGGAACAGTTCTTCGTAAAGGGTTTGGCCATCGGGCAAGGAGCCGTGAGGATTGTGCAAGGCGCGATGGGCTTGAAGAACTCAAAAACCGTTATCTTGTTCGTGCACGCTCTGGACACGGCCAGAGATCTCAACGAGGTGCTGGAGAAGAATGGCTCGAAGTGCGGAGAGGATGGGCCGAAGGATGCCGAAGGTGAACATGATGGCTGAGCTGCCCAGCTATGTCCTCCTGGTTGCTTCAGTGGCCTGTCCATCGGAAGCAATGACATCATGCAGCTGACCTTGGGTTTCGGCCGTGACTCTGGCCTAGCTGCCGCCTACTTCTTCGTCGTAAGAAATCCGGCCGTCATGAAGCGCCCGGAGACTGTGATCAAGGCTGCCAGGGCCAAGGGCAAGTACGTCGAGATTTGCAAGGACCACCTGGATTTGGCCAGGTGGCCCATGGATCAGGGCATCGACTCCCGTCCCCTTCTTCCCGACATGGCAGTTCCTGAGCAAGTGAGCGAAGTGAAGTGAGTGAGGCAAGAGTGATTCTCTATGAGTGTGGGAATTTACGGCTTTCCATGTATTGGGCTAATACCCGGCATGATGTCGACTTTCGGGTTGTGGAAATCACCTCTTTTCGATTTTCTTAGCGTCGTTGTTTAGGACAGCTGTTGCTTGTTTCGCTAGGCCCCGGATGTACACACGCTGTCACTTTACTTTCCGGTGGCTTAGTTTGAGGGTCCTATGGAAGAGGCTTGCCAGTCGGGGCCCGATTTGCAGGAACTTCTTCCATTTGTGGTCATGCATATTTGCAGCCTTGAGTGCATACTACGCTTGTAGATTTCTGCCCCCGGGGTCGCAATTTTGATAGGAACGAACGCAAGCGCGGTGCTGCGACAGCTTTTCAAGCGCCCGCCCGTGGCTGGATGGCATTATAAGTATTCCAGCTTCCTGTTTGGAGCGGACCACCGCCTCTTTTCTCTGGTGGCAAGCAGAAGAATTCAATGCATGATTTTTGGGCGGAGTCCAACGGACACTAGACGCCACGAAAGGAAACGAAAAGGAAAAGGTCCCTCTATTTGGGCAAACTACCATGTTGTAATCTGCAGTCATTCTGCCTGCAAGAGTTTTCACATTGCTGAAGCCGCGAAGGAAACCTATCAGCATAGCTGCATAGCTATGACCGAGCACAACATCTGAAAATCTTCTATGTTGCGGACCCCAATACTATTGGCCCAATACAATCCCCAAAAAAACCCTCTACTCTACTATACACCCCTATAGAACTTCTCTTTGAGGGACGGCTACAGCTTAACTTATAATCCCCTTAAAGTAGATAGAATATTTACTTAGATAGAATATTTACTACCTGTATCTGAGGATCTTGTTATAATATGCGAAAACCATATTCTGTCTATTTAAAAGGGACTGTCAAATTCCAGGAACATCCTGGCGACCAACCCACCTCCTCTGGGGAGCTGTTCACAAGCGCAGGCTCGTCGTTCAGCTTCTCGTTGACAGCAGTAACCTCACCTTAGCCAGCTCATGCTCTGCTTATGGGACATATGAAGCCCGCCCTCATAACATTGTGCGAAAAAGATCCAAAAAGCATTGGTATCCGTAGTATCCGACCAAAACAATGCAATTATGATCAACATCTTGCCACATCATGTTGAGACCGAAAACTTGAAGTGCCGAACACTTTGAAGGAAGGACGACGCACAAGCTCGGCTCATGTAAATTCAGCCCTTGGATCCCCAGTCAGCGAACTCTTAACCCTCCACCCTTGTAATTATGGAGGTTTGCTGAAATTCACCAATATATATTTGGATTCTATAGGGGTTCCCCGTATTGCTGGAAACTCCCATGTCCGTAATGATAAGCCCTGAACTGAAAGGATTCTAATGGGGATCCCAGGCAGGGAACCCCAACGATGCGAGAGAATATACGTACCTGGGTCCTTATACTCATATCTTATTCCTACTACATTCTTAGAGGTTCCCTGTTTGGGTCCCCATCAGATTGTTATGCATAGCAGTCACAGCCAAGCTGCAGTCTACAGGAGCATAAACTTCGCCAACAGCTTTCCTAAGCTGCGGCCCGCGAGGGGCAATTCATTGGGTTCAGTGTATAGGCTCTATCATGTAGTTGACGATGATGAGAGCAGCGTTAAATTCAAGTAAGGCAGAATGCTAGCAAAAACAACACTTGGCAAATGTCAGCATCAACGATTTTCTGGCAGAACCGATGCTGCTAGATGCCTTGCACAATGCAAGCAGGTTCAACCCACTCCCATACGTGGCTAGGTCTACAAAGTGTGGTTCGGGAATTTCGGAATCACAGCAGCGATTTATGCTAGCCACAGCTGAGATGGCTACACCTCCCAACCTGGCTAGAAACACGGCTGCAGATTCCCATGAATAATACGGGGACTCTTGTAAGCACAGGCCCCAGGTGGAACTATCCGACTATCGTGTGGCTATCATAAGGCCCCAGTTTGAAGGGTTGGGGGCACCAAAGTCCCCAAGGCCAGAAGGAACGCAACGCACTCAAAAACGCTGTTTAGGCCGCCTGAGGTCTGCCACTGCTGACTCTGAACACCCATGCCTGGATGAGACCGGAATGTCCGGAACCCAGAAGCCCTGAACTATGTAGCTGAACTCTCTAGCAACCAGCAATATTATTGAAGCATATTTATGAAGTGGCAATAAAGGAGAAATACACGCCATGCCCACCCAAGAGAAGCAAAGTTGGCACTATTTGGCACCATGCTAGCACTAACAATAAGAGGGTTTCCCAAAATTAGGGGTACCTTTTTGGAGGTCCCTATAATAAAGACTATAGTATTTTGGGGCCTATATGGGGGTCCCCTAATTTTGGGAAACTACCATAAACAGCGACACCCACCCTAGCAATTTTGCGAACAATGACTTTCATGACACCTAGAAGCGCGTCAAGAAAGCCAAGCACCACATGCTGCACTCTGAAGGCCGCTGCTGCACAAAAAAGGATAAACAACTTGAAAGCTTTGAGTGTGCAAGAACTCTCAACAAAAGACGCCATCAACATCCAAAGTAGAAACGATTAAATCCAAAAGACAAAAACGCATGAAGAACACAAAGAACACATCTTTTTTCCAGACAGCTAAACACTTTTCTCTGCGCTGTATGCGTAAGGTGTAGAAAAAACTTCGCAAAGGCACTTGTGACACATGGAGCACCGCAGGAAACTGTAGCCTTTTCTTTCCAAGGCAACTTCGAACAGCTGATTGACAGTATCGAATTAGCAAGCCCATGGGCCAGTTGAACTGGGTCCAACATGCCTGGGCCAAGCAAATTCCGGACCAAAATCAAAGCATCCTCGATTGGGGGCAAACCCCAATGGACAGCAGCAGCACCCGATTTTCCTGTTCTGTACGAGGCCTCCAAGAACTACACTGCCGCTACAAATACACTACATTAACCGCACTTGTGCGCTCCCAACATGATCCAACATGATTCACAGGTTGCCTCCACAAGATGGAATATGGAAATATCATGCTGACTATGATCAAGAGAGAATGTTTGCGCGCCCTCTTCGATAAAACACGTCATGGCGCAGATAGCTTGTCGGCTTATCTGGCTTCGAAACCAACGCGAGCGTTCCTAAATGTTTCGAGGGAGCGAAGGCACCAGGAGCTCACAAAGAATCGGGTGCAACTGTAGTCAGAGAGGTTGCTGCGGTAGTTCTTCAAAGGATACTTTTTCAAAGTTGGGCATTCTTGCATATGTTGCGTCATATCCCTCCAATGAACCTACACCATACTTACAGAACCCTACATGAAACCTGTATGAAATTATTATGCTCCCCATCAAATTGTACACATGTCCACATCAGCTCGCTCTTGTTTGGGGGCGAGTACGCCCATATCATGTTTGTTGTTCATACGTTCCTCCTGCAGGCATCCCGGCCTTTAGCTCATGTTCTACGGAAAGAATCTTTTGGGATTTGGCGGGATTTCTGCGGTCTAAGATACCCGGGCCGATCGGCTAACAAAAACCTATGGTTTCCTAGCCTTTTCCTACAGAATTCCCAGCAAAATCCCAAAAAAATCCCAATTTTTTACCGGGGCCCCGGAAGCCTTGTTTGGTTTTGCCCTTCCATAATCATTGTTGGCCCTGCGAAAATACTATATGAACCCCTTGCATGGCTGCAATTGACAGCATGGAATTTCTCCAGGATCTTGGCAGGCTCCGATCTTCGGATACATGCTATGAAGAAGCGCCCTTTGAAGAACTATTCATGGTGACTGAAAGGTTTAGGCCCGAGAAGGGTCACTGCCGTGACAAGTGCTCAGGCACCTTGCACATGTTGAATTTGACTTACCACGGGCGATGCTTCAAACGTAGTTGAAGCTTCTTCGCCGTAAAAGCCATTGTATGGCACTGCGAAGTGCTGAGGCGAGCCCTGGGCAGCGCTTGGACAGTGAGCCGATCAGCCCTTGGACGTAACGTGTGGCACATAAACGTTGTCGCAAAAAACGCATAGGAGTTTGCTGCAAGAGGGCTTTGGCAGCTCACTTTGCACCAAGTGCTGTCCTGCTCAAGACAATTCTGCAGATTGAAATGACTCTTGTGACGGTCGAGGCCAATTTATTTCATGCAGTCACGCCTCCACCAGAGAATACACAGAATGGCAGCTACACTACAAGCGGGTGGGCTGACACACCAAGCCGTGTAGTCATGCCTCCCTGTGGAACACACATGGGATTACAGTGAAGTCACGCCGGCCGCGTCAACTCCCGCCAGGAACTATGAAATGCCATGCACAAGCTGTGTTCCCAGCACGATAGCCAGCACACAGTTGAAAGCATCGTAGGCACCAACACACACACAAACAAAAAAAAAAACACTCCACTTCTGCAAGCAAATTTGCCCATGAATGCTTGCTTTCCAGGAATTCGTTTGGACTCGAGGTTGGAACAGCTGTGATACTTGTCATTCCGCTCAGGGGGAAAGATATAAACCAGGACAGCGCCTAGGAGCGCAGAGATGTAATACAAAAACAGAACGAATATCACCCAGCTCGCTCCAGCTGCCTGTACACATCTTGCACTACGGCCTCCAACCGAATTCTCAAACCTTGACTGAGACGTGATAGGGTCATGCTCAGAAGTGCTCCTGTCGACCCATGGGAGAAAGCACGCGCCATGTCTTCTGTTGTGGCGGGCACTGCTGGGATCTGTCCGAGCTCATGCTCACTAAACTCGATGAGGTCACGCCAAGGCTGCAGGTAGACTGCCGGGCCGTGTGCCCCAACTTTCCGAGACAAGGCCCGGCGCAGCGAAACCAGCAGCTGGCCATCGGACATCATGCTCAACGCTTGGCGCTCCGGCCTTTCAAGTTTCATGGTGCCTTGGGAATGATGAAGGTGACAGTAGTCACACGCTCTGCCATGTGCACAAAGAGCATTTTTCCTGAAGTAGACGCAGGCCCGTCTGCAAAATTCAGGGTGCCCTACCGAGCCCCTGCTGGCAAATTGCACAGAGACAGCGGGAGCGTGTACGAGCAGGGAGGGTACTGCTGGCGCTTCTGGCACATGCGTGGCATGTGATGCTGGGTCACACAGATCTACATCAGCCCCTTTCGGCGGAGGTTGGGCATGGGGTGCTTCATCGCTTGAAGTGTTGCATGATGAGGAGAACTCAGTTGAGTCCTGAGGATCAGCCATGCAAGCCGGATCGCCGTGTGTAAGACCATTTTCCCAGGTTGTGGCCATCCTGAGTTGTCTGAACACATGCAAAACTTTCATTCAACAAAGATTAACATGTTCTTTTCTGTTGACTCTTGACACTTCATATCGCTTGACCAAGATTGCCATACGGAACCTCAAAGCACTGTGACTGCCCCCCCTTACCTATCTCAATTTCAGACCCCAAAACGTCCGAAAGCGTCATGAGCTGCATCCCAGGGGCATGCGGGAAAGTCCCATGGCTGTGTCCGCACGCTTCTGCTCTGAAATCGGAGGTACATGGCGTCGAAGGGGAAGGGGAGAGCTTGAGGCTCGCTGCTGTGCCGCTGGCGCCGGCACCACCTGAAGACAGGAAGCAATTAATCTGGCTTCGTCTTCATGGTCTCTCGAGAGGCAAATCAAGCTCACTGCACACACGCACTCCCTCGCGCACCCCTGTTCTCTTTCCGAGTGGCCTTATCATCTCAGCGCACAGCAGTATATGTATAGGCAGCCTTCCCGGCCTTGCTAGCATTACGGCGCGCGAAATCAATTTGATGTCTGTAAGTCTTGCCAATCTGGGGAGCTTTGGCAGCAAATTGCAACTTGACCCCCAATGACCCGCCTGGAGCTCCAAAAAAGTGTGCTGGTACGTCATCTTAATGGACCAGAACTCCATCACCTGAAAACTTTCGCCACAACATCTGCAAGGAGAAAGCTTTGGATGTACATAGATCGCTCAGGCTACGTCCTATTTCCCAATGTCAGAGCATCGAAGGGGGCAAGTACTTTTCGGGAAGCGAGCCTGCTACACAAAGAGGCCAGGAATACCGGCCAGGAATCTTCCAGGAAAGCATGAGCCAAAGGAGTGCTGCAGGCACGGGCCGTGAGATATGGGTTTTCGTCCTACCTTTGCTGATTATGGTTGCAACAAGGATTTGCCAGTCCATCTCCTTAGCCGTATGACGTTAAAGCTAACCCGACCTCTCCCCTGACAAGCCATAGCTTGAAGCCATTAACATAGTACTTTCCATTTTCTTTTGCATTATCCCATTATTACCCCAATATTAACCACATAGACCCTATATAACCCCTGCAGGCTTTAGCTTGCTCGCTTGTCTTTGTCTCCAGTGGCATCTTGCCGCATCGTGGTCTAAGCAGCGTATGGGAAGGAGCAACCTTGATCTAGGGGATACATAAGGTACCCATTAGGGTAATATTGGGGTAATATTGGGGTAAGATTAGGTTAATATCGGGGTTAGATTGGGGTCAGATTAGGGTAATATTTGGGTTATATTGAGGTTATATTAGGCGCCGTTTGTTCTTCAACCGGTTCACTATCTAACCTATGCTTACATGCTGAATACCTTCATCCTGGCTGCTTTGAAAACTGTCACGTGCAACAGCCAGAAGCACATGCCTCAAATCGCGAACTCAATTCTAATGCCTCACGTGCCTGTACTGTCACACCTACGCATGGATAGATGGAGAGTCTTGCATCTTGCCCAAGGCACAAAGACACTCGGAAATGAATCGTACCAGCGGCGCCTCAAAAAACTCAACAATGCCAAGGGTCACGCTTTCCAATGTGCAGACCGTGGACTTCGCTGAGAACTTTGCACCGACCTCAGGCAGCTCGCCTTGGACAAGGGAGTTTTCAGGTGGGTAGTTACCAGGTGGGTTACCACATAAGGCGGATTTAAATCCTTATATGGGGACACTACGACTATATAAGGGCTATGTAGCTTTAGACTTGGAGAAAGGATATAGGGGTTTCTTGAAGGCCCCTGGGCCACAAAAGGCGTATGAAAATGATTCTGGGGTCCTTATCAACGGTCGGGGACTAGGGGTGTTGTGTATGAATTTGGATAATTCTATAGGAACTTCTGCAGGGGCTCTTGTAGGGGTGCATGAGGCTTTACATGGGAGCGTGACCAAATTGTGTACAGGATTTACAGTGAGTGTTGTAGGCATTACATAAGAAAATGACAATGTGCAGGGCGAGAGAAGGATGTGGAAGGATTTCTGGGAATTCCACGAAATGGGGTTTTGATGTTGCTTTTGAAGGTGAATATGTTCTGATACCGGATGAACACACGACTCAAAGTGACGCAAAGTAATTCCCCTATATACCACCAGTTTCCATTTCATTTCCATGTGATTTTCCATAATGGGGGGAAATATCCCTAAACCCTAGACCTTAAGCCCCTACACGCTGAATCCCTCATCCCTAAACTCTAAACTCTAATCCGTAAAACCTTAACCTCTCTTACAGATATCTTAAATGTTAATGATTTTGTTGGCAAAGTCATGACTTTGGTGGGCAAAGCCAACAAGCTCATAAATTTGGTGGACAAGGTCATAAATTTTGTGGGGAAGGTCTTTTCCACCCTGCCCACCAAAAATCAACCTTGCCCACGACTTTGCCTGACCTTGCCTACCAAATTTATGACCTTGCCCACGAAACTTATGACCTTGCCTACCAAATTTATGACCTCGCCCAGGAAGATCTGGTGGGCAAGGTCATAAATTTGGCTGGCAAGGTCATAAACGTCGTGGGCAAGGTCGATGGGCAAGAACCTGGAGTTATAGGTCCAGGGTTTAGAGTTGAGAATTCAGGATTTAGGGCTTAGGGTTCAAGATGTAGAGTTTAGGGGTGTAATTTTCTTAGTGATGTGGGACCCAATGGGCGGGTGGGTTTTTCTGCTGTTGGATAAAGTTGCTTAACAAGTGAATGCTTGGACTCGAGATGCTGAACCTAAACCCCAAACCCTAAATCCCTAAATCCCTAAACCCTAAACCCCAAACCCTCACTCCCTAAACCCTAAATCCCTACACCCTACCTAAACCCCAAACCCTCAATCACTAAACCCTAAACATTAAATCCCTAAACCCTAAACCGGGTTGCAGTAGACGACCTCCCCAAGCTGGCTTTGGGCGAAGTCGGAGATGCCGAGGACCCCGGAGCCTCCCTCACCTACAGTTTAGGGCTTAGGGTTTTAGGGTTTCGGGTTTAGGATTTAGGGTTTAGGGATTTAGGGTTTAAGGATTCAGGGTTTAAGGATTCAGGGTTTAGGGTTAAGGATTTAGGGATTTAGGGATTAGGGATTTAGGGTTAAGGATTCAGGATTGGGGTTAAGGATTCAGGATTTAGGGTTATGCGGCTGGGGAGGATATTGGGACCATACAGGAATAATGAAAAACAAAATGGAAACTACTCATTATAGTGGGCTAACTTCCATCTGGTAGTTCCCCAAAATAAGGGAACCCCAATATAGACCCCAAAATACTATAGGCCTAATTATTGAACCCCAATATAAACCCCAAGATATAAGATACTATAGTCCTAATTATTGGGAACCCGAAAATGGTACCCCTAATTTTGAGAAACCCCCATCTAGTCATGGGGAGCAGGAGCTGGGCCTTGGGGTGGCTGGGGACTTCAGAGCTAGGCCATTAGGTTGCAGTGGGGCCAGCAGGTCCTTCCGTCGCTGAACTTGCCGTGGGATTACGTGAAAGTGTGTGGCCCCGTTACATTAGTGTATCCAACAGGAAGACTTTCTTGACAACCTACCATAAAAGGGTCTGAGTCTGGTGCAACAAAATTGATGGGCATCTGGGGCATTACCATGGTCAATGCACAAAGAGAGTTGAAGAAGCCTGCCTGAAGGTAGACTGACAGTGGGACGCCCATAGCAAGTGCCTCTCGTTTTAGCCTGACAACATCACAATCCTAAACCCTGACCCGTGGAGCGTCAGCCCATTACCTCAATCACACGTGTGCATAAAAGCACACCGATTGCCATAAACATGCAAAAAACAACGTAAAGAGGAAACACTTGCTCCCAGAAAAGGTCATATACATATTTTCAAGAAATAAGTACAGAATCCCTGCAAGGGGTATCAGCTTACTACCATGGCAATGATGGAAAACTGTTGTAGGGCAGGGGCAGTATGCATCAAAGGATCTCTTGAACCACTCGTGCGTCGGGGCGTACTTGACGCTGGAGAATGCCCGGAAGGTTGCATTCCACTGCCTCTTGCTCTTTCTGGTGCTTAAGCAGGAATGGACATAAACGCTATCACAATTGATCTCGCGGGGATTCTACAGTGAGAAAAAAAGAGTCCTGTTTCTGATTATCTGCATGTCCAAGCTTAGGCGCCAAAAAAGGTTTGTTGGCTCGCAGTTACTTGGCCGACTTTAATGAGGAAGACAATCACTCTAAGCTAAAGGAAGAATTTGGAAGAATAGCTTGTGAAAGCCTATATGCCCAACATATTTGCACCCCCCTTCTGGAGCCTGCTGATACCCCTGAGTCCCCGGCAAACATAATTAGGGCACTTCAGGTGCACCGCTGTGGTTGCCGACTTTTGGAGTGTGGAGGGAAGTTTTCAGGGAGGGGATAGATGGGTAGACCTCCAAGAAGAAGAGAGAGAAGGTACTTTCATCCTAGCCGGGAGTTGTCCGAACCCCTTTTACACGTTAAACCCTAAACAGATGAGTAGGCAACTGCCCCCCCCTAACCATCCTGTCTCTAGGGTTTAGGCTTCCATCAGGAAGGTAGAACCTACAAACCCAAGAGCCCTACATCTTCGACACTCAGTGCTTGAACTCTGCACTAGAAAAACCAAACCTTGATCTTACTGGGCGTTAGTGGGGAATACGGGAACATATCCTATTGGGATTATTGGAATTATGTTCCTAAACCCTAAACCCTTAAACGCTGAACCCACATATAGGGATTATGTTCCCTTATTCCCCACTGACACCAGTAAGTTGAAGGTAGCAGGATTTGTGAGATGCTGTTCCCAGCTATGTTAGCTCTAACGAGGATCAGGACAAAGCACAGTACTATTAATCCATGAATATCCAAAGCCTCAGACTGTAAACCCGCGCTGGTCTTCATGGGCCTCGTGAGTGGCGCCGTGCGGCCAGCCTTGGTTTCGATGAATTATAGTCCCAAAGTAGGTAGAAAAGGAAAAGCCTAAACCCTGTTCAGGGTTTAAGAGCTTAGGGTTCCAGTTGGACATATCGCCCCCCTTCAGTAGATATAATATGGGGTATATGGAGATCTTGGTATCGTCTTGGGGAAGTCCATATTCTATCTACACAATGGAGACTAGAATCAATCTGGTTGTTGGTCTTTTTATCCGCTTTGTCATTTGGGGGTTTCCGGAAATGGGCCTTATGGGGGTGGAGGGGTTACTTATAAGGAATCCAGCATACCCTTATATGGTCTGGATTGGGCACCCTGATTCTGGAACCCTTAAAGAGACCACCGATCTCTCGAATCATGGCTGGTAACGAACCTTGACACTAAACGCTAAACCCTGGGAGTGTCAAGATACCTGATTCTGGCTGGGGAGTCCATGGGGAAGTGGCGCCACGTTTGCTCTACAAATGGATGTGGTCCTACTGGCCACCGAACTTCAGCAAGAGGTCCAACCTTGGCAGCCCCCACTTTAAGCACAACTGGTTACAAGGAGCAAGGCATGTCTTTCAAATGTTGTGCCGGGCTCCAAACGCAAAGTTTAGGGCTCCGGGGCTTCAAAGTCTCGACAGCTGGCATATGCTGCGTGAGAGAAGATTTGGCACGTGAGAGGTGTCTCTGACGTTGTACGATTGTAGCATTTTTGCCTGCAGGCACTTGTGCGGGACGCAGAATGATAGTCACAAACAGTGGTTTGACCACCTTGGTCGCCGTCTATGAAATTTCGCGTCACAAGTTACAGCAAATGCCTGTGAGAACACGCCTACGAACTGCAAAGGATATTGAAACAAGCCACTAGGTCAGTGCCATCTGCCGCCAACGAAGCGAAACCCTACGTTCTCAACCCTTGCGCATGATAATACATCACAAAGTGTGCCAAAGAATGGTGCTTTTTCAGGGGCCCTAGCCCCATGGATCTTTGGCGCGGCTTACGATAGCAAAAACTATGATGTCATCTTTGAAGCGTCCTTCTTCTATTGTTCTATAGTCCCCCTTAAGTAGATAAAATATGGAGTATATGGGGATCCTATCATAACATACCGAAAGCCACGTTCTATCTACTTAAGGGGGACTATACGTCATGCCGTCATACCGGAAAATGCTGAGGTCTTCCATTCCAGCGGCCCGCAGTGCCGTGCGAGCGAACAAGGCCATGTTGTAGCAGCACCGCCTCTGGGGTCAAAGTAGTGCCCCATTCCCAGACCCCCTAAAGGATCCCCAAAAAGGACCCCCCCTATGAACCCATTACTACATTGGAAAAGCAGGGGGATCATTCTCTCTCTCTCTCTCTCTCTCTCGGCGCTCTCGAGTCCGGGCATCAACTAGGGATCATTAGGGGGTTCCGTTTTTTGGATCCTTTAGGGGTCTTGGTTTTTGTACCCTCTCATGCTAGGAGCTAAACTATATCGATATAGGCTTCCCAGGATTTTGAGAATATCCTGTACTCTGAGCCGTTGAAAACTCAAGAATTGGGCATTCAAGATTTAGGAGTTTGCAATATCAAGGTAGGTCCCGTGACGGACACTGGCGGCAGTTGATAGCTGCACTCTCCAGAACACATGACAAATATGGGTCTTGTCTTGCTCAAGGGCAGGTCAAGGGAAGTGGCCCCTTTGAAGGGTCATTTGAACTTACCATTCTCCATAGCACTTTGTTGAAATTAAGGCCTCAACTCTCCAAGAGAAATGAAATGTGTGCTGCGAGCCCATTGGCTTCAACGAGCACTGTAGTGCAGGATTTATGGTAGAATCCCCAAAGCATTTCATGTCTAGCTCTCTCGATAAAAAAACCCTCAAAAGTCGTGAGGTGCTAAAGTTCAAGAAAAGTCTCAATGAGTTAAGAAGAACTCCGGTGGGCCACCCTTGGATTGACAAAACGTAGAAACCGTCACATGGGAGTTTCCCAAGATTGGACGCCTTTTTGGGGGGGTTCATGTGGAGGCCCTCAATGTATGAGGTCTAGGTAATATAGACTGAAGAGAGCAAGTTGCGTATCAATCATGTTTCCCCTAGAGGAGGGTTCCTCATAGTTGTTGGAACAAGGTCAGAGACCCCAGGCACTGGATGTCAAACCCCATTGAAGCACTTAGATCCTCATCTCCCAGGATCCCCCTTTATAGCCTGTGTAGTAGTCCCCTATATAACCCGCTTTAAGGAGCTTTCATTATGGCTTATCTGAAGGATCTCAACCCTAGACGCTAAACCCTAAACCCATGCCTACCCACCCGCGCCCTCATCCCGGAAGGGGTTGAATTGGGCACCTTCACATACGGCAGGGTTTAGATTTTTGTTAAGCGCTCAGGGTTTAGGGTTCAGGGTTTAGGGCCTAGATCTTTTTGAATACTAGTACCCCAAACCCTAATCCCTCAACCCTGTATAACCCCGTGTAGCCCTCTATAACCCCTATATCCCCTTTGGAGGTAGCGTTGTTGTGGCTGCAGGGGGTTCCTTTTTCAAAAATGACTGGGCCATGCCTGCTTAAGGACGAGCTCAAAATTTGTTTCTCTACTACACGTCCTGCTTGAGCCAAAATGGGAATGCGACAAAAGGATAGGACTCCCCAGATAAAAGGGGCTCAAAACTGGTCCTACTCACTTATCACCCGTCAAGGCTCACTTGCATAAGTGGCATGATTCCATATCAGGTTCACAATTCCTGGCATCCTCTTCCGGGCCGTTGATAGCGCACCCTTGCAACTCCAGAATGACTTGCAAGCCTCACGCGAAGACCCTCTCGGCCATTCTTCATGGGATCCCGTTCAATCCTAGCTTTGATTGACATCTGTGGGGCTGCACCATCCCCACAAATGCTTGACATGGGGAATATCTAGGCGGTAGGTAGTGAGCCCTAGTCCAAGCCTCGAAGGCTTCTAATGAGGAGTCCTTCCCCTTTGATCTTGCTCCATGCAGAATGTTGCGCTGGCTTGGGTGAAAAGACCTTGCTTCGATGTGTATTGGCCGCTGCTCATTCAATTTCGGGCCATGGTTGGGAAGACCATGTTTATGTGTTTTGGTTTTGGGGCGCCCTCAGTACCGTGGGAGCCTTTTTGAGGACGTCTAATTCTTGTTTCTGGAGCCCCCACTGTTAGGCGGGGACTATACACCAAACCCAGTGCAACATTAATGCACATACCCTTAGCACGCGTACATTTCATCAAACACTAGTCTCATCCTAGGCAACTCAGTATGCGTGGTAACTGCCTCAATTTCAGAAATCAGATTCATCATGTAGAGCGAGCAAGTTTCCCCAGCGCTTGTGATGACGATGCATTGCTCGGCGAGTGTTCTGGAACACTGGCACTTCGCAATGGTTAAAAGGAAGTTTCTCAAAATTTACGGGCCCTTTGCGTGGTATTTAGGTGACCGATTGTGTTAAGAAACTCGAAGAGCATAGACCACGCAGGGAAGAATGGCTCAGCAACTTTTCTGCAACATGTGCCGGCCTGACAACAGCAGAATGAGCCAACATGTGTCAAATATGGAAGAATTACGGTACTGAAAACTAAAACGAACCAACATGAGTCAAACACATGACGCTGAACTGCTGACTGATTGGCTCAGGCCAATCCTTTGCCCACTTTGAGGCTCAGAAATGCAGTGGTTAGCTATCTGCTCCATCACATCCATCCCTGGGATGGGTGCTACCAGTTCATGGCCACCATCTGACAGGTGCGCGATCAACAGTGTTAACCAAAAAGAGGGTGAAGGAAATTGACCAGCATTACTACAAGTACGAGCCAAGGGCACCCGTAGAGAGGAAGCTCAAGAATAGCTACAGGAACATGACTTCAACTGAGTTTGATGTGTGCCGGTGCTGGCAGGAGCAGCTCCACCCCAAGGTGCTGGCAGGCTGGGTGCGATCAAGCGCTCACGCCGAACTTTTCTCGGTACTCCTTTGAAGCTTTTGCTAGTGCTGCAAGTACCAGCTACTCATGACATCATTCCGCATCCGTTTAGCAGCATCGGGGCAAACTCTGATTGTTTCAGAGAAGAGAGGTCCAACAAGATAATATCAAGCTGTGGCAGTGTTTTGGCAGAAAGCGGTTCTGGCAGCCATGCCTCTTCTAATCCTGCATGCCGTCAACTTCAGAACACCAAGCATGGGCCTGCTTAAGATATACCTCTTCCACACCGTCCTGGGAAATTCTGGAGACATGCTTGCTTTGATCGTTGAAAACTTAAAACTTAAACCCTGAACCCTAGAATCCTTGATGTTCTGCAGGAGTGACTCTCGATCATCTTGCTTGTACCTGGGCGATGCTATCCATGTCAGCCCTTCTCCGTCCTATTTCGGAGAAAACAGACCGGGAGTCATCAAAACTGCAGTCTCTTTTAGGGTCACTAATGACGGCCCCTACATAGCTCAGGAGTCAGGAATTTTCCTTACACACAGATTACAAGAAGGAAGGCCTGTGGCCGCTTGCGAATGTTTACGGGCTCGGTAGCTTTCTTAGAACAAGGCTTGAAGCTGCAAAAGCCCAAACTTACATGGGCCCCGAAACAGAGCAGGGTAGCCCCAGTTAAATCCATGAGGCCAATGAAACTTCATTGGCCCTGCCTGATACTATACCCTGCAAACTGCACCTATAAGGTTGTGTAGCACTGGGTATACAACTACGCCCCGCATTTCAGTGAAAATATTACAGACACTGCCTGCGATGCAGAAGATGCAAGCACCACCTCTGCTTGGCAATGCCTTCCAACCAACGTAGCTTCGGAAAGAGCTGTTGGAGTCTACACCTGCCAATGCAGCTTGCGAAAGATTCTGTAGGTCTCAGAATGAAGTCCTCGATGTACGCTGCCAGCCGGACCAGGACCAGGACTTTGAGACAAACCCCTCTAGTAACAATTGCAATAATCATAGTAACAACAGAAGTAATAATGATAGCAACAGTAGTAGTAATACGCATGGAAGGCCGTCAGACTTGCTGTCACTTTCTGGATACTTTATCAAATGCGGCTGCCAATGTTTAGGTTAACCAAAGCGGGCAACGTTTTCGACAGCCCCTCACATCAGGTCCCGGTGACTGTTTGTCGATGAACGTGATCAGGTCCTCCATCTTCGCGATGCTCAAAACCTCTCGGCACCAACTCTAAAGGCAAGCCAGCCTAAATGAGCGCACCCGAATCCACTGGGCTTGGCTCTACTCTGCCTCCAGTGGTTTTTGAAGCAGGTAGGCAGCAAGACCACTGAAGGAGTAAGTGCCAAACTTTGCAGTACCACTCCCAGTAGTGCCAGCAGCAGCATCAGCAGCGCCACCGCCGCCGCCGCGGCCACAGCCACCGCCACCGCCACCCACTGCCACTTTTACAACGACGACCGCGGTTTGCGCAGTCAATGCTGACCGCAACGTTGGCCAGCATAACGCAACCCACATACACTATTCTTATTAATATTACTGCTATTTGTATTGTTCTTTATTCGTATGATTAGTATGATTATTGCTACTTGCCAATATTTTTGGTGTCTATTATGCTTCTTATTACCATTTGTATTCCTGACATGTAATCACCATTTCTTCAGCAACCTTTTGGGGCTTGGAACCCGGCCGGGATGCCGAAGTCTCTCTCCACCTCTGGCGTCTGTTGCTTTGGAACCCAGATCGCTGGGAGGATCTAAAATTAGATCCCTTTTTATATCCGTAATAACCACTGTATAATTTCTGACAAAAATTCCCTGATGATTCTAGGGGATCTAATTTTCAGATCCCTTTGGGGGTCTGGGAAGTGCTACCAACTTTGCACTCCTTGGCCGGCCTCGGGCTGTACCTACAGGAAAGCTTCTGTGTTCTTAGGATACACGATGCCACTGCTTGCGGTCTGTTAGGACCCTTAACGCTGAAAACTACACAGAGCTGGAGCAAGGATGGGAGTTCAGCTTCTTGGTCCCTGAGCCCCTTGATGCCAGAAAAGGGCTATACACTGTAATCTTTTTCTTTCAGGATGTTTGCGCTTTACGTCGGTCGTATGTACTGAAGGCGTCAAATTTGAGGCTCGGGGCACACCCTCCTGGAGCAGCACTTGTTGGGCTGTGTCGTCACATGCTGGTTGAGCCTGAGTTGTGGCCGGAATGCTCGACAAAGAGGATAGAAGAGTATAGCAGCCCAGAAGATACGCGAAAGGGCAAAGCGCACGGTACCCAACCTGCTACAAGCACTTGGAGAGCCTGAGAGTCCGTAGCCATTCTTGACCTCATGTGCTGCGATGATCACAACGATGTAAGATGTAAGAAGATGGAGCACTGCAGCAATACAAACATCCACACCGAAAGCACGACTCTGCCACACCTGAGGTTATAAATCCTAAGTAACTTTCGGGCATTTTCGGGCCATACCACCCAATTTACGAACAGAACAGGTGCCACGAAGCTACTCCATGTCGGAACGAACCCCGTGCACAGGCTGAACTGGCCCTGGCAGCATGAAACGTCAGCTTTTGTTGGAGCGATGTGCCTGCCTCTTGCCGATGTGGCTGCTGAACTGCACCAGAATCTCTCAAATGCCCCTCTATGTTGACTGGCCATAACCCGATTCCCAAGAGCCATTTTCTTGCGAACCCCTCCCAAATCCAAACCTGCCTAAGCCCTATTCCCAAACCCTCAATGTTCAACCCAAACCCCAAACCCCAAGACTCCAAACCCTAAACCCCAATCACGAAACCCTAATCCTTAAACCCTAATCCCTAAACCCTAAATCATAAACCCTGCCTAAATCATAAACCTATGCTCGTCACAGGGTGTAGCGGAGCCTGCTGGATGGCTGAGACATTCTCTTCCTCCTTGACCTTCTCTTGCCGGTCCATCCTGATACCATGTCGGGTTATGCGGTGGCATGTGTTGCGTAGTTTGCGGTACAGGCCAACCAAGTGGCATATTGCGGAATTAAGATGACTCATGCCACTTTGCAACACCTGGAGGCTGAAGTTCCACCTTTCTAGGCCATGTGATCAGGGTTCAAGGCCCAAGGAGTCTGCGCCGCATTTGAAAGGTTCGAAGCCGGGCGGTGATCCAACAGTTTACGGTGAGGCAAGCCATGACATGAACCTTCAATCCGAAACTATCTACCCAACACAAGGTAATGTAGGGGCCTAGAATGCGGCTTGAGCGGGTACATTCTACTAACTACTGTAACCCTTTCGTGAGATAATATTTCCTGGCAACCAAACTGTAAAGATGCTTCTACCAGTTTAGGGTTTAGGGTCTCAAACAAACCTGAACACTGAGCCTTGGGCATCAACCTAACTCCCTAGTGGTAGTATAAGGGTTTTATAGGGATAATGGAAAAGAAAATGGAAGCTCTTCTAATGGGGCCCCATGATACTAGTTTCTATTTCTGTTCCATTATCCCTATAAACCCCTATGTTACTTCAGTAGTTTCCATTTTATTTTCAATTATCCCAAAATAAAGTTTCAGTCAACCCTTAGCCCGCTGCCTTGCAGGCCCAAAAAAACTACTTCGTCCTTGTAAGCGCCCCGTGATGCCCCGGCGTAGCCATCAGAACCTAGAATCCTAGAATGCTAGGAAAACCCTACAATTTGATACTCAAAACCCTACATGCCCTAGCATACCAGAATACGAAAGCTCCTGACCTCATGCAGGATCTTTAGTGTATCAGCAGTAGTATGTTTCCTGTAAGAATACTTCCGTTGTCCATTGTCTTTTCCATTTAATTCTCCACGAGATAACTTCTACCCCAAATACTAAACCCAAAAACCTGTTTACCCCTCTAGTATAATCCCTTTCTTACAAGACCTCTTATTAGCAAAGCTATCATAGATTTTAGGCCAGCGTCGCCACCACGACCCCGACCACCTGCAGCTCCCGCTGTGCTGCCAGGAGGTCCATCGACCTGCTTCTCCCCAGGGCTAGGGTTTAGGGTTTATTGCTTAGGGTGCTGAATCCCCCTAACCCAAAGGGTCAACATAGGGGCATATGGGGGATTGGAATCTTGTTGAGGCACGTGAATCACACAAGCAGGCGCGGTTCATTCCGGAGTCCCAGCACAAAAGCTGTTTAGGGTGTAGCTTTAAGGGCTTAGAATACACCCCCCCTGCCCCACAACCATATATGCTCCCAACACAGAGAAGTATCCGTATACAATGGGGGAATGTCTGCTATTAGGGTGGTGGAGGTTATTATCAGGGGAGGTGATTAGTAGGAAATGAAGGAACGGCCTACAGCTATAACTTAAGGACTATTGTCGGGGATAAGATAAGGATTACTATGCTGACTGACCCATTCCTGTATTCCCTACCACGCACCAGGTATTCTGGCATGTTGCTCCATGGCTTGGATGCTAAAGCATATGCGGAGGAGAATTGCATGTGTACACCTCTCTGTGAGCACGGAGCCCTAGCGTGAGCCGAAGTTTGTCGAACCCACAAAAGTTTAGCCGAAGGCAGTCGAATCCCAGAGGGTTCACCGAATCCCCACACATGGTTGTGCGCACGGGTTCTACTTACCTCTGAAGGGTGCTACAAACCTCGTGAAGGTTCCGCGCACCCCCACGAATCCCGCGAACGCCCCGGCAATGTTCTGCGAACGCTGGTGGTACGTAGGGCTCTGAGGTGAACCCCGAGAGATGTGTACACATATGTTTTGCCCTGGACATGAGATTTGCGTCTAGGCCACCGCGCCTGTTGATTAAAGGTCTTTCGGGAATTTTCCTTGGTAATCTTGGGGCTCGACGCCTAGCATGCTTATGGCATAGGGTACCAAATATACCTCAAAATAATGTTGGTAATCATTTAGGACCCTAAACTACATAATCCCCCTACATCCCTTTGTAAACCCAGTTTCCATGGCATTTTCCATGTTCTCTTCCAATTGATTCTGCAACATCGGGGCTTTTATCCCAAACCCAACTTAGTAGTGGCACCCTACGCACTAGACTTGAGTTACTCAGGGCCGGTCTCGCGTATCGCAGTCCCCGCTGTGATGACGTCATCCACGATTAGCCTTGAAGGAAGAGGCAAGGAAATTCGGGGGAAAGAGACATTCAATGTAAACCAGGGTTTTTCCAAACCGGGGGGGGTTAGAGTAGAAGCTGTAGCGTCTATGGGGAAACGGGATGTAAAGGCTTTAGAATCTAGGGCTTTTCAAAATTGAGTTTGCTTGGGATATCTGGGCATTGGAGGGGTCCCCTTGAAGAAAACCTATAAGGATCAACTTGATGTTGAAACTGTGGGTTCCAAGTTCTTTTCTAGGCCCCTTGGATTAAAGTCTTCTTTTGAAAGATCCCACTCCTTTGAGAACTATAGCCCAGAGCAAAGGGAGTTGAGGGTCCAGTAAAATGTGGCATGGTCGGCCTTAGGGGTTTAGGGGTTCAGGGGCCTAATTATGGCGTAGGGCTACGACCGTAGATCTTTAAACAGGGCCGAGGTTGCAAAATGTGGAGTTGGGACATACGAAATGGGTGGGTACAAATGGGACCCTGACATTGGAAGTCTTCAACATTTCATTATGGAATTATATCCCGAAAAGCCTACAAGATGCAAAAGGAAGCTGGAACTGGAACCACTCAGCGGGACATGGTAATCCTCAATAGATCCGGAATCCGACAAGGGACCATCATATACAGCTACTACGAACGGTGGGACCGTTAGCTCAGACAAGGAACACACGGCCAGTGAGCTTTCCGACAATCAGCCCACCCTCGCCGTGATCCTGGCACACAAGCTTGGATTCTTTTTCCTGCTGACTTATCCAAAAACGCTAAACCCCTATCCCCGAAATCCTTAAACCCTTAAACCCAACCTTCGAACCCCAATTATGGCGTAGAGTACTTGAGGCATGCTCCGTGATACTGCTTTCCCATCTTAAGTCTTAAGTCTTAAAACTACGATCTCCCTGCTGAAATTGGTCGTGGGAGTAAGCAAGACTATCGCCCCCAATTACTTTTTTCTCGGGCCCCTTACTTTCACGATATGAACAAAAACACCTCTAGCTTGTGCAAAAGGGGTGGCACTTGGATGCAATTGGTACAAAGGCCACTCCAAATGGGGAGCGCGAATCTATGTGCTGGTCTACATGGGCCACCTACCAGACCTTCTAAACGGGCTATCGCATTGGGATGCTTGGGACCTCGTTGAAACGCCCACACAGTTTGAAGACATGAAGACTTCCCAGACGGCAAGCTTCAAAAACAAGCTAACTCTCCGACAAAATCACTTGAGCTATAGTCTAGGCTCCTTAAAGGGGGCAATATAGGGGATTATATAGAAATGCATGCCCATGCCTGTAGAAGCCCGAAGCCCTAGAACACGCAAGCGTCCAATGGCTGTTGGGGGCTGATCCTCTCCCCATACTCCCCATGGTGGCTTATAGAATTATATATAATATGTTGGGGGTATCTAATATTAGGGGGTGTGGGGGATTTAGTATCAGCCCTAAACCCCAAGCCCCAATAACAACCCCTTTCTACCCCCTTAAGGTTGGGGGGGCGACTAGTATCAGGAGGAGAGGAGAGCTCTCCCTAAACCCTAAACCCCATAAACCCTAAACCCTAAACCCTATAAACCCTCTCTTCTTCCCAACAAAACTCCAAAGTCAGCCTTTCGTCGCATGGACTCCCGAAGATCCCTCGCTGCAGTTGCTTCGCAACTGGTTTAGGGTTTAGGGTTTGGTAGTTGTTCAAAAGACCTGTCCCCAAAAAAGGCCAGAATGTAGGTTCCCTGTTTGGTGGATCCCCTTTTAAGGAAGCATATTCCGCCCAAACCCTCAACTCTCAACTCTCAACCCTCAACCCCTAAACCCTAAACCCTTTTTCACAAGGACCTGTAGAACGACCCGCAAAACTGTCCTTGGCTTCCTTGCGATTGTAGGCATAAGGCACGCTCCGCCCTTGTAGCTGGGAGCTTTGCACCGACTTCGGGGTGGTTTAGAGTTCAGGGTTTAGGGTTCAGGGTTTAGGGTTCAGGGTTTAGGGTTCAGGGTTTAGGGTTCAGGGTTTAGGGCTTAGGGTTTAGGTGTATGGCTTCCATGAATGAGGAAATATCCGGGTCCCAGTACACGGTTGGCAGGTCTTGATTAGCTATGAGGAAGAGCTCTCAACAAACAGAGTAACTCAGGAGTTTAGCCAATGCTCACTTTGAGGTCTGCTTGAGTTACCCTCTTCTATAGGTATACAAGGAATCTGGAAGCAAAATGTTGGCAATTTCTTAGGCTTCCAGTTGCCATGTTGTTTTCCATGTTCTTGTGTCTTGACTCTCCCGTATCAACCCTGGCCAAATACCTCAAAGAATGAAGCCGGGCCAGCCAAGCAACCGTGGTTTTTGTACAAAGCGATGGCGATCCTTAGCGTCTGGATGCATCTGACATGAAAAAGAACCTACATGGCCAGGTTGCTATAGTAATCCACTCCTCCAGTACTAAACTTCCACCACTACAACACTACATACCCCCAAGATAGCATTTTCTGGATAGATGAGGGACATGTCCATTACTCGGAAATGGGGTTCTTGGGGGAAGGTACTAATGTTTTTTCACTTCCTGTATGAGGCTAGGGGAGGGGGGGGAAATATGACGTTGCTAACGTTCCAATCTCAAGTGAGCCATAGTCTAAACTCCCAGTATCCCCCTTAGTAACCCCTATAGTAGTTCCCTATATAATCCCCTATATAACCCCCCTTTAAGGAGTTTAGACTATGGCTCAAGTGAAGGTGTGCAAGTGCGACAGAGCTTCGCGGCGGCCAAGGTGATGCCCTTATACGCAGGGCCGAAGATACAATCAAACCTCAAGAGCTCGGGGTATCGGTACCATGTTTTGGGGGTCCCTATAATAAGGACTATAATATTTTGGGGTTTATATTGGGTCCCCTTGTTTTGAGAGTTTCAGCCTTTGAGCTAAAATCCAACCCCCTTAACCTTGATCCGCCTGCATCCTCAGAACATGGCTTTCTGACATTTAATTTGATGGCTCTGGTAGGGAATGCTGGGGTGTCGTTCCTGGACTGCATCAAGCTTGGGACAGACACCTAGCGCTGGCACCCGTGTCCTGACGCGCAGGCCCGCTCACCAAAGGCAGGTCGGGAGGTTCCAAAACATGAAAAGAAACTGCAAATTTGATCCATGTCTTCTCACAGACAAAGTACCCGGGTGACACTGAACATTGCTTCGGCAGGGGACCTTACTGTATAATATGAGTGTAGATACCAAACTCCACGCTACAGGACAACTGCAGGGTATCAGGGGGGCCAGACCCACTAGAAGCTTTTCGAGATCGGAATGTATGAGCGACAAACAGGGATTCTGAGATCTGTTCAGGATTAGTGACGTTTAACTATCGGGGTCTACTGCTGACCGTCTTGGACGGTGTTTG
Source organism: Symbiodinium pilosum (assembly GCA_905231905.1). Classification (NCBI taxonomy): domain Eukaryota; class Dinophyceae; order Suessiales; family Symbiodiniaceae; genus Symbiodinium; species Symbiodinium pilosum. Next base: position 30,116 of record CAJNIZ010042789.1, read on the forward strand.
GAGCTTGAGAAGATGAGATTTAGGTGTTTTCCACTTCCCCGTTGGCCTATCCAACATCACAGGGTGAACAAATTCCGGTCCTCATGAATTTCTTCAGCTACGAAAAGCACAGCCTATTACGTGCTTCTTGTCGGTGACTGAGCCACCAGCGAAAGAAAGCACAAACGCCTACGTTGTCAAAAGTAACCACGGTTCATCGGCCACCCAAGGCCCAGAAGGCAGGTATGCTGGCGTGCACCTCTCTACACAAAGCTTCAAAGTGTACTCACTAGCGCCTTAATACCCCTATAGTAGTCTCCTATATCTTCCCCTTTAACGAGTTTAGAGTATAGCTCAGATGGCCAGATTACAGCTCACAACCTGAGACGCCAGCTCGACGCGAGATGCAATGATTGCGTCAGCGTAAAACTCCCCAAGCCTCAGCAGTGACGCAAAGCGAAGCTGCAGACTGACCCAGACCCCTGATTAATAATTCCCTCCCCTTAACAGGGATTATAATGGGAATCCTAAGACTAAGGCCCTTAGAAGGAGGGGTGGTCTACACCAATCCATCTCTTGAATGGAACCTTATCCGAGTGGAATTTCTAACGAGTATATGTCCAGAAGTTGGTTTAGCGTGTTCCTCAAGTTTGGGCAGGATGTTCTGGGTTGGCCCCTAAAACCCTTTGAAAAATATTTGCATATAGGGTCACCTATTAAAGCCATTAGGGAAAATAGCAAATATCACAGAGGGCCTACCCAGAGTAAGCCGGTCATGTTTGAGAAGCATATACGAGTATGTGTCTTCTGGGACACAAAAACTTGTCCTTGGCGACAACGGTTTTCGGCCACAAGCAAAACATGTTGCGACCCTGTGCCTGTACCGACAGGGTCTTTCTAGCATGCTCCAAGTACTGTTAATTACAATTATAAGCCGTATATAAACCTAGTTTGCATCAATTTTACGTTTTCCATTTGATTCTCCCTTATTCACCTTGTTAAATCTATATACGTACTCTGATTGCTAGCAGCATGCTTCGCCAAGGCTTCCCCAGTTGTGAACAGGCCGGCGTTGAAGAAGTAAGGCGATGTCCTCCGGTGAGGGGTTGCTTAAGGTTTATCATGGGGGGCTCTTTATAAGGAGGATTCCCTAAATTACTATTCCCAAAATGGGGGAAAATTATATAGGGACCCGTATTTTAATAGGAACCCAAATATAGGACCCNNACAGTAATTTAAGACAATCCCCATACTGAGTATTCTCGTTTTGGGGGTTAACCGTCGTTCGAGCAACATTGCGCTTACATCACAGGAAAATGCGCTCAGCAGTCCGAATCCTGCAGCAGTGCTACCACCATTACATTAAAGGGACTCTACTGGGA
>CAJNIZ010042789.1:31520-50282 GCA_905231905.1 Symbiodinium pilosum
CTATATTCTTGGGGTTCCCTATTCGGGGTTCCCAGTAGAGTCCCTTTATAGACTCCAAAAGGCAAGAAACTGCTCAAACCGTAGCTTGCCGTCCAGTACTCACCTCATGCATATGGAACATTTCGACTCCTGAAACTTCCCCAACGCCTTAGGAATTCATTTTTCCTATCCATCTGATCAAGCTATATAACGGAAATTTAAGCTAGTAGCCGTTGCTGCTGTTACCTGTCTTCCCAGGTTCTACGGATGTCGGTTTGATGTCCTGCCCGACTTGAGCGTGAACTGTCCAAACCGCAGCACCTCTATTTCGGTATAGGGCATGAGAGTTTGGGGTTTGGGGTTTTAAGGTTTTGGAGTTTTGTGAGCTTGTAGGGTTTGGGGCTTAGCCTAGTCTCAGTCAACAGCTAAGTCAACAGTGTTGTCTCCAGGTCTGCTGCTTTTTGGAACAGCTAGAAGTCTGGGGTCACATGCCAGCCGTCGATACCCTGGAGAGTCCTAGATTTTTTGTTGGCGGCTCTCACTGTGAGAGGTTCTCCGAACAGAGCATCGCATCAAAAAATAGGGGGGCCGCGCCATCTTATCTGCGTCAATTCTATTGGAGTGATGTGGCCGGTCTTGTCGGTATTGCTGCACAGTTATGACGGCATTTGCGATGCTTGCACACTTCATTCGATCCCTCCTACCAGAATTCCTACTAGGATGCGTCAAGCGGATCCTTGAACTTCCCTTCTCGCCCCTTGCAATCAGCAAACAAATCTGGGAAAGTCTTAACACCACGCGTAATACACCCCGGGCTTCGTAATGCTCAGGCGACAATTTCAGGGGGTACTAAAGGCAGGTAATTACTGTATTATCCTCCAGGAGTTCGTATGTCCATGGAGGAAGGGGTCATGGAATGATGTAGATGGCCCTGTCCATGCATGGTAGAGATCTTCCCGGGTTCTTCAACAAATATTCGGCCAATACCTTGCACAAGGGAGACCTTCCTGCCTCTTGTGAGAGCGCAAACTCTACGAAGCCATGCGCCACGCTGGCCATAGCGGTGTCAACTAAGCAATGCTACCTGAGAAAACCTACATGATCCGGAACCCAGGCTTCGGAAGAGGAAGGGAATGGTTGGATACCCCTCGTGCTAAGCCTCTTGACGTCATGCATCCTGAAAGTGCTCCACGGACAAACCTGTACACGAAAAAGCTCCACGCGGAAGCAGCGAGAGGAACGTAATCACAACACACAGGGTGATAAGGCGCTAAGACTACCCAACTACACGAGATTTGACGTTAGTCCTATGAGCGGCTGCTCTTCCTGCTCGTGAGCCTGCAGCAACTCGCGGCAACAACGTCTTAGCACTCACCTGTGACCGATAGGCCTCCTAAACTGCATGTAGCTCAAGTGAGGTATGCCGGGTCTGAACTACAGTCCTCTGGAAACCGGGCAGCATTCCAGATGGGCAGAAGCCACCGCTCTCACAAAATCTGACGGATGCTGGACGCAGGTCAGATGCAAATCCTTGAGCTTCAAGACTTCTTGTCATAAGGGCAGTCGTAGGTACACATTCTCCGGGTTCCTACAATCGGCACATATGCCAACCTATCATTACTCGCACCCATGTAGGCATTGCTGCTGTGCTGTGGGGTATAGGTCCCAAAGCCTTCAGGACAGTATGCCCCTGAAAAGGTAAAGGTATCCAACGCATAACGACAATTCCCAAGCACCAGAGGAACTGCTCCTACACAAGGGTGTAAGCAATTGCGGCGCAAAATCATCTTTGAACGATATGCAAAGCCGCTGAGCTTTGTGGGTTCCCCGGATACCCTTACATGGACACTGCAATCCCAACTGTACGTCCCCCCTGTCCACCGGAAACCGAATGTGAAGAGTCCAACTTTCATCCCAGAGGCATTCAAGAGCTTTAGTCACCGACCTTGGTTTCGAAGCCTCCGACTGGCGAGGAGTGTGGCCTCTTGAAGTACTCCTGTTCACTTGGTAGTCATCTACAAAGACTAGCTTAGCATTCGAAATTTCAAGGGTTCCCCTGTCTACTCCATACACTACAATCTTTGCTATCGGCACTACACAAAAGGAACCCCTAGATCTAGGAACCCCCTATCTATAAAACCCTACGTAAATGCAATTCAATTGATTCTCCATATTGGGCCACAAATCCCTGGACTCTGAACCCCCCAAAAGTAGCCCTAAATGCAATAGTTTCCATTTCTTTTCCATGCCTCTATGTATATATATATACATGCGCACGCATCCCTATGGGGCTATATGTCCTAGATCTACAGGAAACCTGCACTTGAGTGCTCTAAGTGTTGCATTCTATGTGGTGCTCCAAGCTACCCAGGACAGAAAGCCCGGTGACATGTGCATCGTATCAATGATGCAGGGCATCAGACATTGTGCAGTCTACACAAGATGTAAGACCTGCTGAAGATATATTTGGGGGGGGGGGGGCGTCAAATTCAAATCCCGTTTTGGGTGTTCTATATGTGAGGACATCTGTTTTAATAATCGTGACCGAAGAAAGAGACCATGATATTGACAAACTACTATGCGGCTCCAAGTAGCGCAACTTTTTGCGCGGCACGAGGGTGGCTTGCAGGTGCCGCTGGCTACTTGGAGGGTCAGGGGCACTTAGCAAACTAGGTTAACAAAGGGGCTAACTGGGATTATGATATGGCTTATAAGGGCTGTGAGCATACTTACTAAGCCCCCGTGACTCTCCAAGTAGCAGCTCTTGCGCACGTGGAGAAAGGAGCTGATTCAAGCTGAACCCTTCCTCGAAGATTAACATTAATCTTGGGATTTCTGCGTTTCGTACTGGGGCTTAGTGGAGAATATGGGAATATAGTATACAGGAATTATATTAGGATTATATTTAGGGGTGATATCCTTGTTCCCTACTAAGCACCAGTGACTTTAAGATTCCAACACTGAATTAAGTACTAGTTCCAAACATCGTCCAAGCAACCAAAGCCACTTTCTAACAGCTGAGGCCCCTAGACACCAAACTTGTACATACCTCGAGTATGACAACAACTGACATGTAAGCTGGAAAGTGTCTACGCAGCACGTGAAGCATCTGTAAATTCGTAGGATGGGCTTTTATGGGTGCCTTTCAAAGTTATGTGGAAATCCTCTTTGGAAATCAAATACATCGAGCAGTGCTACGAATGGGTCTTTGGCGGATGCCCGGAAGTGAGAAAAATGACTACCCCCTATTACCCCTATATAATCCTTATATAACCCCTATGCGCTATATTCCCATATTCCGTACCTCCGATACCATGGAAAGGGCAACTGGAGGTCATGCCCAAAGAGGGAGATCCCGCATTTTTTGTCTCGGGAGGCCAGGGTCTCATATTACAACCGGAAGTAGTAAGGGTGCCCAAGCCCAAATCTCTTAAACAAACTCTGGCACTCAAAAGCAACGTCCAACAGACTAACGCAAAAGATCAGTAGCTGCTGAGTTGCAAGTAATGTCCCCATGCATCATTCATGGTACCTGGGTATACTATACCTCAATTATATCTCAAAGCAATGTTGAGAGATTCATGCCACTATGTTGCCCTGGTTCTTTGGAAGGGTCCTGCAAGCTTGCTTCGGAGAAATCCATCCCTCATTTTCGAGACATAGCAGCCTCTCTCGTTGACTTGACACTCAAAGGAAACCTGGCGGCTGCGCTTAAGGCAGGCTTCTGGGTTGGGCCTCTGCGGGTTTTTAGCGGAAAACGCCCTACCAAGATCTCGTGGTGGTTGCTGTTAAGAGAAAACGAAGTCGAAATGAGTTTTGTTCAGACTCATGGAGACTCCGGAACCCTTGCACCCCATTCAGCTGCTCCTACATCAATCCCCACAAGAATCAACCCAACAGGGACATGCGCCGGCAGCGTATGAATTTCAATCAAAAGTTCGGGGCCTGCAACATCATGAGAGGTTGTCCCATGTTTCTTTTGTTTTCTGATCGGGCATCTGGTATCTTATCGCCCCTCTTGACCTGGAATGGAACAAACATTGGTGCTCTTCTGTTTATGCTGACACAGAACTTTTCTTGTCAGTTATGCCTCAAGAAAACAGTTGGGTGCGTGCTATAGGAGGTTCTTGAGGTAGAGGGAGGATCTCAGGACCACAGCTGTCTGCTTCAGGATTAAGGACAGTAGGAGTTGCTTTCCTTCAGGGTTACGAATGTGGGGGTTGTCCAATATTCATCTACATTCCTTCTTCCAGAAGCAGCCCTTTTGCCCCCCCCTTTCACGGACCTTGCGCGCCCTTTCGCCCACATTTTCTTGACATTTGCAACAAGCCTTCTGTGGTCTTGCGCAGTGGTCAAACTATGTCACGCTGTTGGTCAAGCTGTGTCAGGCTACAAGAGAAGTTGTTCGGATTAGCTTAGGAACCTTTCGCAAACCTTGCGCCGCCCTTTCGCGAGACTTCGGCCGCAGTGTTTTTCGTTATGCCTTCCCGTGTCTATTTTTGCCAAACGCGTGCTTTCAGACAGTCCCTGTATAGAGAGATTTGTTTTGAGAAAATCGCACATGATGCCAACAAGAGGGCTTGGAGTTGCTGAGCCACTAACGAGGTCTGTATAGGGGTTATATAGGGTGTATCCTAAACAAACTTCAGAAACTCAACAAAACATCCAAGATTCGGTTTCACAAGAAATGGAAACCAGCAGTTTAAAAAGTGGTTTCATTTTCTGTGCCCACAACAGGGCGTGCCGCTCCAAAGCATGGAATAAGGCCATGCTGGAACAAATGGGGAATGAGGTCGTTGCAGTTTGCTCAGCACCGTGGAGTTCCTTCAAGGTCACGCATACTGCGGCAGGCCAGATGAGTTCTGGAGGCACGGCAAACGAGATTGGCACTCCAATTGATTGAGCCAGAGGCTTGTTTAACTTGCCCCCACCCCCAGGAACTGAGGCATGTCATGACCTGACACGTGTTATTATAATACCCTAAACCCTAAACCATTGCACAGGCACGCTCCCGAAACGCTTACTTGATTAGCGCCTATCTGTCTCCAAGGTACTGAGGAAGGGTGGCAAATTTAACAAACCGTAATCCATTCAGGCCTTTGCATCGCTCCCTGCTGCGTGGCACAATTACGGCTTGAGCGGCTTACATGCAAGCAATGCAATTTTGGCGTGAAAATGGGGTGCGGATGCTCCCCGGCGTGAAGGGCATGTCACATGAACGGCCCCTGTTGTGGGCCCGCTTCATAGCATGGACCCTCATCTTGATACCTCCGTTCATGTGTGCCACCACCTGGAGCATCCTGTCACCCATCCTCCCGGAGATCTTCGAGGAATTGCCGCATCTTTTGCTGCAGCCCTTTTCAGCGTCCAAGTGGCGGATCTTGATCTATCCCTAAACCATGAACCCTAAACCCTATAGAACAAATCGAACCTGCATCTGAACTGTTTCTGCATCCAATGTTCACCCCTGGACACTGATTCAGAATCCTGGGCTGATATACAGTACCAAGCCTACAGACTTCACATGTGACCCAACAACCACACCCTAGTGGGAAGCCAGGGCAAACCCTGTATCTCAGCATGCTGAATTCAAGGCTTCAGGTCTGTATTTGCTTCAAGGGACTGGGTGGGAGGGATACAGTATAAGGCCCATGTCAGAGGTTACGTGAGCTAGAGTCAACACCCTATCTCATTAACGGACATGGGCTCCTCAGTAGGGATTTTTTCTGAGGGACTATACGAGACTACAATAGGATCCCTATGTCCACCCTCCTTGGCAAGCCGTACTTGCTCACTCATGTTTTTTTTGTAATCGCCTATGCTAAATCATTGTGTCGTTGATTGCAACGGCCCGAATTTTGACAAACACTCGTTTCGCGTTACTGTAAGATCTCAGGCCTACCTAAATTTCTGAAGAAACCTCTGGGAACCTGTTCCGTACTGGCACGAGTTGTTCTGTTGCAAGGAACCTTAATGTTGATATGTAGTTCTGAAGAGTGTGCGGTCTGGGATAACAATACTGGGAAGCCCCAAAGCCCTGTTATTTTTTCCTAAGGAAAGGTTCCTGGATTCATCCCTCACATCCTTTTGTGACGGGTACGGTATGCGGTGGATGTCGTGACTTCCTCACGATGCCCCTACAATCTCTACATTTTGGCATCCTTTGACTCATTCTCAGACAGCTCATTTTCCAGGCAAGGTTTAGGGTTGAACCCACCGGAGAAGCAGGGTTTAGCGGTCCCCAAAATCCTTGCTATGGTCCAGATTTGTTCCATAATACTCGTGTCGCCTATTCTGGTCACTTCAAAAGACCATACGTATTATCTGGCCGTATTGGGGCTATTCCCTACTATGTAACACCAGGCTCCATTTCCTTTTCCATTCTCTTGTCCAACTGATTCTCCATGACTGGTCATGACTTGGGTGTTGACCTACCTTAAGTACCTACAAACCCCAGCTTTCATTTCCTGTTCCATTTGCTGCTTCATCTGAGTCTCCAAAAATCGCAGCCCTGAACCAATAATCTAAGATGTATTTTGGCATACCCCGAACCCATACCGCTTGACCTTCCGGGGGTCCCCAAAGCGAGGATACAAGGGAAACTTGGCATATCTCATCACCTCGTATACCCCTCAACCCTCCCTATACCCCTAACCCTAAATCCTAAACCCTAAACCCTGAACCCTAAATCCTACGCAGTAAGCCTAAGATATACAGGATCTCTGCAAGAGACTGGCGGTTCACCTTAAGCGTCCGGCAAGGCAAGCAATGCCATCCTATATTGGGGTTATATTGGGATTATATTGGGGGTTATATTGGGGTTATATTGGGGTTATATTGGGGATTATATTGGGGTTGTATTGGGGATTACATTGGGGATTATATTGGGATTATATTGGGGATTATATTGGGGTTATATTGGGGTTATATTGGGATTCTATTGGGGGTATATTGAAGCCTATTTGAAGGATTACACAAGTAATCTATGACCGTAATTTGGTAATATTGAAGCCCGCAGAGCATTAGAATTACATAGGATTGCGCTAGAATTTGACCTTTCTTGCTGAAGAGTCTGGAGTTCAGGATCGGTCTGGATAGGTCCGGGTCTCAAGTTCTTGGGTGCCTTAAGAATCCTTAAGTTGGTGGTTTAGGGTTTAGAGTTACACCTGCGTGCGGATGCCCGTGCCCTGCCAAGTATTCTACTTGGAGGTTCAAGGGGAACAAGTAAGTTGTTTGTAATGCGGATAACAGGAATGATTTCACGACGTATGCCGTTTAAAGAATACTTGCGTCGTCCTGCTGACTCTGCAGTAAGGCTCGTTTTCTGACCAACAAACACTACACCCGATTGATTAGACGGCTAATGGGCTTTCAATTTGTACGAATCCGATCATTCTAGTCTGACATAAATAAGTTTGTAAGCCCACCCTGCAGGAAACTTGAGAATGTTTTTGTGTGGGTTCTTTCTGCGTTTGAGCGTGCATGCTTCTCCTTCGTTCCGGAGGGCACGGGAGAAAGCAAGGCCCAAGCGCGAACACTCTCGCAGAACCCCCCCTTGCCACCCCACGCCCGGAACATAGTAAGCTTCATCTTGGCTGTATGTTCTCCCAGGGCACCACAACAGACGCAGAAAACGCTCTCTGCACAGGCCCTGTCACGCTCCCAGAACGTGCGGGACCAGGTCGAGGCAAGATTCTATGGTACAGGCGCTACACAGAGCGCCAAGTTTCACAGAGGCGCATAGCAGCAATTACCCATCAGGTCCTCCTGCCTCTGGCGAGTGTCTGTCAGTGCTCCTGCTTACTACCACCATGCGGTGAGACCAGCAAAGGCAGAGTAGCAACAACACTCCGGTCATGGCTTGCGACAGTCAGAGAAGCAAATAGGCCTCATAATACAATTGCAATTGTGGTACGTGATCATACAAATGGTAAGACAGCTCTTCGTAACACCAACTAGTCAAGTTAACATCGGACACCGAGGGGTAAGCCTCCATGCTGCAAACGACATCGGACCACCATAGGCCAGGAAGGAGCAAAAAGGGAGACGGGAAAGCCAGACCCTCAAACCATTGGCAATCCACTCTGCTCATATCCCCTCCATGAAGTCAAAGTCTTGCGGGGTACAGATGTTGACGTGTCCATGCTGGTGGACGGTTCTCTATGAGGTGACCATAGAGAAAAAAAAGAATTGAGAGCACATTTTTGATGTTATTCTTTGCTAGGGTTTACTATAGCGTTCAGTATAGCGTTTAGGGTTCAGGGTTTGGGGCTTAGGGTAAAGAATGTGTGCCCAAGATTCTGCACGTGCTGGAGAGAAGAACAACTTGAAATCGTGTTCTCAAATCCAGCCCGGCTTAAGATCCCTAAGCCATAAGCCCTAGACCTAAACTTGATAATGTAGGGGGCTAACTGCCTAGAACAGCACTTTGGGATGCGTTACGCCAAACTGACTGCGTAAACTCTTACAGGGCTCCTTCAAGAAAAGTTGTGTAATCACCTTCCCCTGATAGTAATTCCGCCCATCACCTCGAAACATTAAAAATCCCACTTGTGCATTATTTTATGCTGGGAACATTCGTAAGAGGATTAATTCAGCCTTGTTATGTTAGACTAGGATCATAACCCTAAACCCTAAATCCTAAACCCTGGGGCCTGGAGCCATAACCGCAAGCCCTAAATCCTAAAGCCTGAGGCCATAACCCTCAACGTTAAAGCCTAAATCCTAGGGTCTGTAGCGCCAAAACCGTAAACCCTAGAGCCTAAAATCTAAACCCCAAACCCCGGGGCCAGAACCCCATGTCCTTCTGCTCAACTTCGATCTGGCCATGAGGCTTCCGGCCCGAGTTGTTGCAAAGGTCTGGGGGTTTCTCCAACTGTGGTAGTTTAGGGTTTAGGCCTAAATGGGGGTTTCCCAAAATTAGGGGTACCTTATTGGGGTTCCCCATAATAAGGATTATAGTATATTTGGGTCTATGTTAGGGTCACCTTATTTTGGGAAACTACCAAATAGGGGGGACCCCAATGGCCGTGCCCGGGCCGGGTGCCAGTGCCATATGAGCTATAGTCTAAACTCCTAGTATCCCCCTTAATAGCCCCTATAGTAGCCCCCTATATAATCCCCTACATAACCCCCTTTAAGGAGTTTAGATTATGGCTCATATGACAGTTTAGGGTTTAGGCTCCAGGCCTAAATAGTCCTCATGTAGACACACCTGTTTTTGAGAAACTCCCATTTGGGCATGCCATTTCTCAGGGTCCACTCATGTCTGCAGCTACCTGAAGCTACTGGGCCCGTGCGAAGTCTGTCGGGATTGGCAGAACAAAATGCGCAAGGGTTTATTGGCATTCTTCAGGGTTTGATGGGCAATTCTGTGACTTAGCGCCCGTAAGTACGCCCGGCACGATTCAGGAGTGCATGCAGGTACCCCAAAATGGTGACGGCGATTTGGGCGCACTCATAGCGGGTCCTTTCACATCACCAGCAAACTTATGGGCAACTCTCCCCCACCAAAATGAAATCCCCCTATAAAACTATTCTGTGTCTAAACGGGGCCTACACGCCTTCAATGCCATTTGGGGGAGAAAAGCCCACATGGAAGGAAGACAACTTTGAAAAAAGCGATTGGCGGCGACTGCTCGGGCGTGGCCCCCCACCATCTGCCAGTATGGAAAGGGATTATACTCCCCTTTAAGTAGATAGAATAGGGGGTATATGGGGATCTTATTATGATATACCAAAGTCATATTCTATCTACTTAAGGGGGACTATAGGCCCATAAAGATGTCAACGTTTGAAGGTTTGGCGTTTAGACTCTACAAATCTTGGCTGCTTAGGGCTTAATCGGGACTTTTATAATTTCAGCTATAATCTGAACTCCGAGTATCCCCCTCGGTAACCCTTAAATACTCCGCTATATAGTCGCCTATGTAATCCCCTTTCAGGAGTTTAGACCATAGCTCATTTGGGGCTAAACATGGGTCATGTTTTAGTGCTTGAGGCTTAGTAGGGCTGAATTAGGTGTTGAGAGTTTGGGTGCAGGCTCTCTGTACCAGGAACCGATGACATCATCTGCACGCTTCAGACTCAGCTGCTCATCCAAAACGAAGTGGTAGTTTCCATCCTCTTTTCCATTACTACCGTCTACATCCCCATAAAACCCCTTTGCCACGAAGCCCTTCATGCGCAGTCTCGCACTTTGAGGCCAACACTAAACCCTAAACCCTGTATCCCAAAACCTCTGCCCGAACAGAAATGCAGTTGGCTGAATTCGCTAGGTGTCACATGGACGGGAACTCCGTGCGCATGGCTGCCGGACGCCAGGCTGCTGCATTCCCAAGGGTCTAGGGTTTAGAGGGTTTAGGGGTTGGGGTTTGTAGGGTTTAGGATGTATAAGGTTTACAGGGTTTAGGGTTTATAGGCATTTGGGTGTTTAAGGTTCACAGGGTTTCGGATGCCACCGCTTTTTTGAAAAGCTTATGCCAACTAGGATCCCCTGCGGATAGTCTGGGATCCTTCGAAAAAAACCTCCTTGCCAGGATTTGGTAGTTTCCCAAAATAGAGGAGCCCAATACAAACCCCAAAATACTATTAGTCCTTATTATGGGGACTCCCAAAAAGCTACCCCTGATTTTGCGAACCTCCCCCCTTTTGTAAGGGGCAGTTTTGGAAGGCTCTCAACTGACAACATCAGACTCTGCTAATGATGCTTACATACCCTAAGACGAAAATCATACTGATACTCGCAGGTTGTAAAGGCAGATCTTGCAAGATCGTATTCCTTCAAAACTCTTCGCCGCCCACGCGCAAAACTCCGCACTGGTATAGGAATGCTTGCTGCAACCTCTACAGGATCAGTGAATGGCGCCAATACGTTCAGGATAACCAAGCTCGCTCCCGAATGATCCCTAAGCCCTAAACCCTGATCCAGGTCTGGAGAACGTTGGAGATGGGTGCTTTTGAGGAGAAGGCCTCACGTAATGCCAAGGATCGTGCAGAAGTGACTATAAGGCTTGGGGTGAAACCTGCGCCATTTCTTCTACAAAGGGTTATAGGGTTTGGCAGGGTTTAGGGGGTAGGGTCAGGGATGTCTTTCGTGAAGCAAAGTTGCGATCCCACAGCTCTCAGACCCATAGCCAGCTTAGTGCTCCTGTAAACGCTGCTACACCAGGGTCAGGTATGATGCTGGGGTCGGGAAGCCGGTCATATGACCATTGACAGCGCCCAACGTCAACTGAAACCTTGCAGTCTTGCCAAGATGTGGGGGATTTCCAAGATTAGGGGTACCTATTTGTGGGATCCCTAAAGTAAGAGTTATAGTGTTCAGGGTCTATGGGCGTTAGCAGATCAGCCGCAGCTGCGGGCCAGCCGCCACCAGATATTTGGGCCAGTCTGGTGCTGGTTCCTCTTGCGCTGGCGGGCGAATGGATCATGCTTCACTCAAAATGGCCTCCTTCCTATTTGGCGGTTTCCCGAAATTAGGGGTACCCTTTTGGGGGTCCCTAAGAAGGATTTTGCTTTTTTCAGGTCTATATTGGCATCCGCAAGTTTTGGGAAATTACCATTTGGTAAACCATTTCCTCCGTGTAGGTTTGGCATTGGCTTTTTTGACAAAAGAGTGGGGGACGTGTACGGGCTCTGACAGGCCACACAGACATGCAGCAAACCCTAAACCCTAAATCCTAAACCATGAAGGAGCCGTAGAACGTCCGGGCTTGGTGTACGAGATGCGAGAACACTGTAGCAGAGGAATGGATTTCCCTAAATTAGGGGTACGTTTTGGGGGTCCCCTATGGCGTTTTAAGGGTTTAGGGGTGGGGTTTAGGCCCTACACCCCAAACCCTGGAGGAACTGTGGGGTTGCTATCGGCTTTGCACAAACAACTGCAATGCTTTGAAAGCCCAAATCCGCAACCACGAGCAAGAATCCCACTGCCAAGCATCCCAGGGTCCCGGTTTCCCGAAATTAGGGGTACCATAGTAAGGATTATAGTATATTGGGGTGTATATTGGGGTCCCCTTATGTTGGGAAGCTACTATATATACATATGATCTTAAATACCTCAACCCCAAAATTTGGACCCAATCATAGTCACATGATCCTCATAAGGTCAACAACTCCTAGGCCATCATCTCTCCCTGTTCTGCGTAGTTTTGGGTGATACTCCTCCTTAAGATTCATCCTTAGCAGATGTAATCTAGGGATCTAGGTATAACCGGTGGGGTGTTCTCTCCGGCTTATTAGTCAGATACTTTGGGTCCCTCCTCAGGGTTGATCATCGCCCGCACTTGCAGACAAGCAGCGCCGCTACTAGTAGGGCGGGGGAAGAAGATCGAGACCAAGACTCTACTACAGGGGCCTAACTAATTGCGAATAACATTTTGAGGTCCATTTGTGTACCATATAGTATAGTTAATTTTAGAAGGAATATGGAACCATGGTGTTCGTAATTACTTAGGCCCTTCAGTACCGTTAGGAGCTGGGGTTGCTCTCACATCTTGCTTGACTCTTCGCTGCCTCTCTTTCTCTCGCTTTCTCTTGCGTTCCAGTTGCTAAGAATTCCTTGGTTCTTCTTACGCTTATCACTCCCGAACGCTATGCCTGCCAAAACCGCACCTTGCTGTATTTCAACCCCATGAACTAACTGGTTCTCAGGAGGGAGTAAGGGAACATATTATAGAGGGATTGTATAGGGATCACATTCCCTTGACCCCTACCAAGAACCAGTAAGAGAAGCACGAATGATTTGCGGCACATTATACAAACCTTTGGTGTGACAGATGCTACCAGACGGGTATAGTGGCATGTGAGCTATAGTCTCAACTCCTAGTATCCCCCTTAATAATCCCTATATAACCTGGCCTTATGAAGTGTAGAAAAAAACTCCATTATAACCCCCTACATAACCCCCTTGAAGGAGTTTAGACCGTAAACCCGAAACCCTATATGATCCCGATAGAACCCCTTCAAGGAGTTCAGACCCTCAACCCTAAACCCCACATAATCCCCCTTATAACCCCCTCTAATGTGGATTGCTTCTGCGGATGGTAGGTGGCAAGCCAGGTGGAGTGCAGCCGTCACCCCAAGAATGGAGAAGCAAATGCAAAACAACACGGAGAATAAAATGGAAGTTGGGATTATGTAGTGTTTTATGCCCATCGGAGCTTCAATAACTTTGTGCTGGCTGGAGGAGACCGCTGCGTTCGTACCTCGCCGCCTACTGCAACGACGATGATGATGAGCTTGTAAAGGCCTGTGGGACGACAACAAGCATGCAAAAAGCATCTTTCTTCTGGATTCTTGACATGCGCGCTACGGGTTCGTTGTCTATCTCTCAGCAGTATGCAAAGAATCCTCGCTAATCACACTACAGAACGGGCTGTCTTCTCACGACGGCATGTGGCGACCCGTGGCACCCTGCTCAAGGCGCCTATGTCCCTTGAAATCACATAAACCCAATATAACCCCAATATGAACCCAATATAACCCCCAAATAAACCCAATATAACCCCAATGTAGACTCAATACCCTAAACCCTTCTACAGGGATCTTAAGACAGCTTCGAGGACCACGTAGGCCATCTTCGGTAAGACTCGACCGTCTCGGAACTTCCAGCCCCAAACCAAAGCTTCTGAAAATGGGAGTTTAAATTTTTGGCCGTCTTTGCCTAAGTACTCCTCAACTTTTGGGTGCATCCTGTCATTTTCAAAACTGGCTGGCACTCAGGAAAATGAGCACCGCGCCGCCGATGGCGGACATCCACATGCAGCTAAATTCGTTGAAACAGCTCAGGAGATTACACACGCTGCCTAGTTTAACCGTGCAACTAAATGGAAGGAGATCCTTTGATCCGGTAGGGTATCTCATGAGTTTTCACACTCTGCCATGATACTGATAGTGACAGTGATTGCGTTGTAGGACGGCCCTATTAACAAGATACCTCTACCTAACTACCTGGACAGCTTTCCGGATTTGAGATTGTGAATCCCCCTACGATAATAAAGAAGGAACTTCAAGACCTCCATTGGCCGGCAACCCCCAAACAACTCTTCTGGAATAAGATGGTGCTGTCTCTCCGTAAGAAGTCTCATACCTGGCTTGCAGCTTCAGGACGCAACGGAGACGAAGCACTTGGACTGCAGGGGGCTAGTCGTGCCGTCTTCCGAGTCGTCAGGGCATTGGGCTAGATGAGCAGAACTCTCCTCAAGGCTGTGACTGTTTCAGCGTCAGGGTTTGGATGCAGCATGGCAAGGTGACATGCCGGGAGTCTGTCAAGACAAAACTGGCATAGTCATTGGGAGGGCCGGTTAGGTGGAGACACCTTCCAAGTTACGCGAACTCACTTCAGGCCACATGAGCCTGTAGTATATTACGGCTATATCAGGATAAAGGAAAAGAAAATGGAAACTACTATTTTATAATCTGATTTATGAGGTATAATCTCAACTCTGAGTATCCTCCTGAAGAAGCCCTATAACTCCCCTATATTATCGCCTCTATGACCCCCCCTTTAAGGTCCTTAGACTGTAGCCCACACGTGCCCATTGACAGGTACTCAGTGCTTCAGTATTGGGGCTTCGGGCTACGAGCTGCTTCACAGCGTTCAAGACTTCGAAAGGAACCGTCACAGCTAAAATGATACAATTGGGGTTGTATACAAACCCCGTATAATATCCCCTGTAAACCTTCATCCTTAGCGTTTTTTTTTCTACTCCTTATCGTTTTACAGTGTTTGGGAATTCGTTTAGGCTTATCACTTTTTCTTGGTCCTTGGCGTTTTTGCAGGTCAAACGCCATCTCAGAGACACTCGTGACAGAACCCAGAGAAGCCGGTTTATTATACAACCCCAACTGGGTTTAGGGCTCAGGGGTTTAAACTTAAAACGATACGAGTGCCAACGAATCACCTCCCCTAGAGCTAAACCCTCAACATTAGGGGGCGCACAACAACTAGCCCAAAGGAATTAGGACCCCCTGGATGTCCTAGGCTTCATTTTTTCGGCTTGAAAAAGAATGTATATGTATATATATTTATATATGTATACATATATATATATATATGTCTATATAAATATATGTGTGTATATATATATATGTATACAACATGGAAATGCGATTCAAATTGGTTCTTATTCCGATCATACTCGTATTTAACTCGATTTTAATTAGAGTCCATTTCATTCACTGTAGATTTCATTTCAATGGGTTTCAAGTAAATATTCATTGGGTTTTCCTTGGTTTTAAAAGATTTAAGTTTTCAATTGATTTCAATCAGTTTTTAAGTATTTCACATGGCAGTAATTTCAAAGGGGTTTCAGGTGCAGCCCTATCTAATGCCTTCAATAAACGCCCCCCCCCCCCCATATGGAATATCTTTTTGGGGCCCCTGGAAGGACGTCGTGCAAGATTATGGGCGGGGAAGCGACTAATGTTTAGTCCTCGGAAGCCTGCTTCTTCAGGAGAGCCACGCAACACCTCCCTCAAGCAATCCTCAGGAGTTGCTACGGGACAAGGGCATACGCATCCGCAGTCCTGCTGGTCAGTGCATCCACCTGCCAGAAGGTCGGGCAAAAGCTGATTGCAACTTCATGACAGGCATTCGCAACATGTTTCGAAGTCATGTGAGTTTCCGGCTCAGTCAGTTCTGACCCGTCAGATCTTGGGCAAGTGTCCCATCAGCTAACTACTGCGTATTCTTATTCCTACAACTCTAACTACCGGTACTGCTTGTGTGAACTCACAGGTGGAAATGCCACTTCATAGCACTGCTCACGTTGAAACTTCTGCCCGATTCTTGCTCATACGCGTCCAACGGCATGGTCGGACAAGACCAACGCTTCTCATCCAGCGAAAGTACACAAGCAACTCCGACATGCGGAGTATCTCTCATGGACCTCCCCACGAAACCAAATTCGACCGTGCTTTGTCTAAACGAATTTGGTTTCGTAAAGAGCTCCTTGAGCACGCCTCGTATCCTTATTATGGTTACTTGTACCGCTCCTACCTATGTACTCCTAGCTACGTGACATGACTACCGCAATTGATGTTGTGCACAGAGCAATAAAGCCTCCACTCTCATCAGAGAGCCCAAGCAACCCACGTGAAGGGTCCTAGCAAAATTAACTTGAACTTGAAACAGGGTTGTTGTCAATTTGCATGTGCGCTATATTAGGTTGCATGCGAAGAATTGCAAACTTGGGGTCCCAAAAAGCGGGTCCGCGTTGCAGGAGTAATTTAGACCCATGATCAATAAAACCCGTCCTTCTAAGGGCCTCAGTCTTAAGATCCCTATATTAATCAGGGGTCTGGGGTAGCAATATATCTGGGGTCTTGAAGGAGGAACCCCATTTTGTGGAAGATACACACGAAACTCCATATGCCATCAGCCTTAAAACCTGTAAACTCCCTTGTGAGCTAGTAATAGTAGGAATAATAACAATTGTAATAATGTTAATAATAGTAGTAATAGGCATAGTGATGATAATAGCAACAATAGCAAAAGTAGTATTTAGAATAGTAGTAATAGAAATAATCGTAATACAGAAGCTGCTGACCTGAAAGGGGAGGGTCGCGGTAGTCGTCTTTGACATCATCAAAGGTCCAATCCCTTCCTGGCAGGAAATGTCATCGTGGGTACGAGCTCCTAGTATCCCCCTGAATAACCCCTATAATGCTTCTCTATATAACCCCTCTTAAGGAGTTTAGACTACAGGCCGTGTAGGATTTGGGGTTTACCGCTGTACCCAGCTTGGGGCCCAGGAATCTCAAAGGGGCCGTTGAAGCACTAGGGCATTTCTGATTTGCGCCACCTTGGTATTCAAGAGAGCCTGGGGCATGATAGGAAATTCACAAAAGAAAGCCAACCCCTCTCCTTATCCAAACTCTTCGAAAGCACATCGCATGCTTGGAAACTCAGCGCCATGCCATCACGCCGGAGTCCAAGATAACGGGCAGGAACACAGCACCCGAAACCCAACAACAATCCCCGCCGCTATCTCGTCATAGGCGCCAAGACCTTCTGCTGGAGCAATATCGGGCCCCGGTCAGCCCTATGAGTTTGCGGATCATCTTTTCTGAAGCTCTCACAATGAGCTGAATCAAACGGTGGTATGCACCAACAGGAGGCAGCACGACATGCATATCAAAAAAGCATGATAAGCTGGATAAGCTTGCTAGGAATCCAAAAAGAATCCCTCCGTTTTAGAACTTCCCAAATTCGATTAGACAGTAGGCTGAGCCGCGGTCCATACTCACCCTCGCCGTCGTTGAACACAGGGCCGTACGGCACCCAATAGCCATGATCAGGATGCTCCATGTTATCCTTCACAAATTCTGTGTAGGGAGGGGGCTTCAAGGTTTCTAGGATGTGTAGGGTTATATAGGCATATGGAGGGTGGGGTGGTTGGGTAATAGCAGGTGGGATTCAAGGTTTCCAAAATTAGTGTTGTAGGCCTAAACGCTAAACCATACTATTCGGCGAGTCTCAAGGTATCCTCTTAGGGTCTACTGCAGCCTTTACAGACAACAAGTTTCGGTTTTTTCAGGGATGTCCGGGGACCTTGGGATGTCCTGTGATATGATCTCATGACCTTAAACGAGTCACGTGAGGATCCACTAAAAAGTACTCGTGGCTCCCGGAACAGGTTACCGTCTTTGATTAAGACACTGACAAACCACGCAACAATGCCCTCCGGTTGACTTACTGGTTCCTAGTAGGGGACAGAGGACTGTAATCCCTATGTAATCGCTACCTAATATATTATGATATATTCCCTTATTCCCTAATTACTAAGAGGGTTGACGTCTGATTCCGGGAGCCCGGGCCCTCAACTGGTCTCGAAAAGCGCTGCTCGAGCTTGCAAGTGTTACAGTAGTCCTTGGGTCAACAGAGGGGCCAGAATGGTCCCGTTCTTTCGGTCCGCACTATCATATGTATAGGGTACCTGTGCGGCGCAAGGGAGAGCACAATTTTGGCAACTTAGTTACTTTGTGTTTCTAGTGGATCTGATTTTAAGATCTTTTTGCGGATCGGGGTGACTTTCAAAAAAAAGCCCCTTGCCTCAGGCAAGCCTTTTCCTGGCAGTAGGATTTAGGGGCAAAACCTGCATAGAATCCCCCAAACCCATCTCTCGAATAATACTTCCTGGGTAGAGAAGGGCGGTTTTGGGGATCCCCAGTCCCTCCCTAGGGATGCTAACTGGCTCCCTCTTTTGTGTAAACTTGCCTCTAAGGACCCTATCAGATTTAGGGTTTAGGGCCTTATTGCCTAGGGAAAGTGGGAACTGCTACAAACATTTTAGGCATTGTGGTAAACATCCTGCCACACCCTGCTAAGAATGCCAGCGCCGCAAGAAATTAGTCTGCCCTTCATGTAGGACATCTAATGATGTGCAGGTACTTCCACAACGTATAAACCCCACACCACTTATAACCTCTACCACGAACAGTACATGAGAGGTTCTTAAAGCTGACATCCCGAGAGTGCCTAAGGGCCCTCTACTTCTGAGAAAATCCCATATGGTAGTTTCCGACAATTAAGATGTTTTTTTTTGGGAGTCCGCATTTAGGGTTTAGGGTTTAGGGTTCATACTAGGAATTGTAATTCCCTAAACCCTAAACCCCAGACCCTAAACCCTAAACCCTTAGTAATAGGTTGGGGTCTCAGTGGGGCCCTCCTACGTATGGAAAAATCCCTTTTTTCGTCACCTCCGAGCTCCCCCTTTTGGGAGCGCCGGCAAGTATGGAAACCCCAGAAGATAAACCCCCAGGTTTAGGGTTTAGGGT
>CAJNIZ010042789.1:50373-60914 GCA_905231905.1 Symbiodinium pilosum
GGGGTAACTTTTTAGGGGTCCCCATAATCAGGACTATAATATTTTGGGGTCTATATTGGGGTTCCCCTATTTGGGAAACTACCATATAAACCCCAACCCACTGAGAATAATTTTTTTGCCCGCAATGTTTAAGCAATAATATAGAAGGGTACTAATTATTATGAAGGTGAGGGTTTACCATAAAACCCCACAAAGGTTACACCCCAAAGCCTACCTGGGCGCAGATGGACCGCAAACGGTCTTGCCAGAGCGGCCTCGCGGTACGCTCCGTTGGGGGTTCACGGTTTAGGGTTTAGGGGAAGAAAGATCTAGCAGTTCTAGGGTAAGGGCTTACAAGGCTTCAGCACGTGCATTGCCCTGGAAGCAGGGTTTGGGATTCAAAATGTTTCACGAAACTCCTGCTTACATTCCTGCATTACTAATCAGTATACCACTCGCTTCATTATCAAACATCCCCACCCCACCTCGACAGGTTTTAAATGCTCCCAGAAGCTGTCTTAACAACGATTATGAGCCTATTTCACATTGGGGGAAGTGGGTGGAAGGGATGAATCCCCATATGAATCGCGAGAGGGACACAGCCTCCCTAAACCATAAACCCTACATTGCACTAGATCCCATTGTATCCGCTGGGTCCTCAAGGCCAACCCTTAGTTCGAGAAAGACAAATGAAGCCGTATGCGGCAAGAGAGTTCCGAGAACTGCACTACTATCACTATTACTTGTTGTATTGCGATTGCTACAGTATTGCTACTAAAGTGATTCTGGCTGTTGAAACTATTTTTCGGGGGATGCCTCTCCCTCTCGTCTGTGGTATGTGGGGTCGCTGTCTCATGTGTGGCAGTACCTGAAACTCTATCGCGTGTCAAGCTTTATGTGAATGTACTAAGGGCATTTGGGGAAATTCTTGCTTGACGTGTGCAACAACCTGTAAGATATACCCACAAAATCTTGGAGCACTGCGCATATGAAGCCTAGAACTGCTCAGTGAGAGGGCTGAAAACGGCAAGGCCAAGAAATGCATAACATCGCGTGGCAGTATGCGATGTGGTGCAAGCTGCCAAAATCCAATTGAATGCGTCACTTCTTGAGGTTCCTTCCTCCTGGCCTTTATTGAGATTCCTGGAGTGTCAGCTGCAATCAGGCAGCAATGCCATGTTCAAGGTATTGCAATACATGTGACCTACTCGAAACTTCTAAAACGGCCGCTGCAAAAGGTCGGCGCAAAGCTACCACAACCCATGCTCAAGAACAAATGGAAGCAGGCTCACCAAAAGTCACATACCCTTAGGGTTTAGGGTATAGGCAAATGCCTAAACCCTCAGAAGCTACTCCCAGCCGAGGACCCGGCAAATAGGGCCACAGCCATGGGGGGGCACCTCATGGGGTTTAGGAGTCTACGGTCCAGTGCTTCGGTGTCTAGGTTTGTCAAAGGGTAGTTTCCATAAATAGGGGGGACCCCAATACATACCCCAAACTACTCTGAGGACCTCCAAAATGGTACCATCAGCTTTGGTAAACCCCTAAAACAAGTGAGCCATTGTCTAAACTCCTAGTATTCCCCTTAGTAACCCCTATAGTAGTCCCCTATATAATCCCCTATATAATCCCCCCTTTAAGGAGTTTAGACTATGGCTCAAGTGCAGGATCCCGAGCTTTGGTTTGAAGCTGTAGAATGTAAAGCCTAGGCATTGTGGAATTGCAGGGGTGCGAATTCTGAGAGCCAAGGACTCCTCGAGCTGTAACCGGTAGCCTTAAGCGCCGGGTTTAGGGTTTAGGGCATACCTTATAGGTGGACCCCCCACCCAGTAATAGTGACTATAAGGGATAATAGGGATTACACTAGGGTCCTCTTATATTCTTATTATACTACTATTACAGGGTGGAGGGTCCTCCTAAGGCATACCCACAAGAAGGAATTAAATGTTGAGAACGCTCATTCACAAACTGCTGACCACCCATGAGATCCTGGGACGCCCCCCAAGTGATCATACCCCACTCGAACAAACCACCCACGCCTAAATAGCATTTTTTGCGAATGCGCACGAGTATATCGGGAATTTATGATAAGTCTTTACCCAAAAAGTAAGTAAAATAACAGCCCAAAACCAATAAAATAGCCTAAAAAGCCATTGCTCTACATATTTTGGGGGTCTGCGTAAGCACTAAAGGAGCTGATTGCAAAGTCCAGGGTCACCTTCAAAACCAAGGTGTAGCTGGGACAGAATCGCCTCGAAAACTTGAGGATCAAGGCTGTCTCTTGTGTTTAGAAAAAGGGTTCCCTTTGGGGTTCAGGGTTTAGGGTTCGGGGCTCGGGGTTTAGGGTTTGGGTTTAATTAGGGTTTAAGGGCCGCTATTGGTGATCACTGCTGGCTATGGGTCATACAACATTCCACTAATCTAACTCAGACTGTTCATAGATTCGCGAGCTCCCAACACATTGTGCTCATATCTTGGTAGCTTCCGACAATGAGCATTCTTACAGTTCGGCAGATACTAAGGGGTACCGGAGTGCTTTGACACACCAGTATGCCACTTGAGGGCGTTTTTTTCGTTCAGGGTTTGCGTGCATCAGGTTTACGGGAGAGGAGATCTCCGGCTTCCTCCGCCATAGTAATACTAATAGTACTAGGGTATAGGGTGTATGACTTCGTGCGAGATTCCTCCATATGATTGGCAACCGTTATTACAGCACCTGCAAGTACAGAATGACCATAGTCTGTTTGCCAATGTAGCGGTAGTTCCAAGGATTGAGCTACTGATGACGTTCGGAGAGCTGCAACAGAATCAACTAGGTTTTAGGGTTTAGGGTTTAGGTTCTATGGCTTACTGACTTACTGATGGTCAAAAGGCGAGGCGTGGAGAAATGCATGGATAAATGGATCCGTCCAGACGTCCCTATACCCCAGATTCCTTGATTCCCTGAGAGCCAGTAAGAATGTGGGTGATTCCTAAAATTCGTGTCCCATTTTGGTACCTACCTATTAGGTGCATTAATATAATCTATAACCAAAGGTGCCCATAAGCCATGTGAGCCATTGTCTTCTAAACTGCGAGTACCTCCCTTAGTAACCTCTATAATACTCCTCCATAGAATCCCCTTTAGGGAGTTTAGACCCTAAACCCTAGATATACCCCATGTAATCCCGCTGTATAGCCCCCTTTAAGGAGCTTGTCTTTGGCTCATTCAAGGTAGAAAACCATATGAAGCATTCGAAGCTTAAATGTCCTGCTCCCTTGTTTTTAATTTTCATACTGGTGCTAAGGGGGGAGTGGGGGAGTGAAAACAGGTACCATTCTGGGGGTATATATGGGGTGAAAAAAAGGATGATTATAGGGATCCACTCCCCCACTCTCCCTTAAGCATCAGTAAGTCTTAAGGTGCGCGACTCTGACCTTCAAACTCTCTTGCCTCTGTGGCTGTTTTCTAGCTGCTGTCGAAAAAATTGTTTTGCATTACCTTCGAACTTTTTTGCAGATTTATGTTTTGCATGGTTTCGCGAGTGCTTTGCGTTCCATTTGCGCTTCTTTTGCATCATTTGCATGTTGGAGGAATATGTTTTTTCTCGCGTGGTGCTTGATTGTTGAGCGCTTTTCTCTGCATTTATAGAATGCTGGTGGAATTTCCTGCAAATGCCAATAAAACGGTTCAACGTGAAACGTGCAGCCAGAATGCGCAGTAAACGTAAAGAAGCTGCGAGGATCCTCTGAAAGGCAGGAGAAGCGCAACAAAAATGCAAAAAACAACGCAGAAGGAGTGCAATCCTCCAGCATTCGAAAGAAAGCAACACGCAAACGCAAGAACAAAGCGAACATGGTGCAAATTTAAATAAGGAGTTTTGGAAGATCTCGCCCCAGGCCCACAACATCTTAAGCTGTAGCAAACATATTTTTCTAGCATGGAAAAACATTGAAGGTCAGTAGAGGGTTTAGTGCAAAGAAGCCCCCAAATTGACAATTAAAAGGGTCCCAAATTGACAAGCACTAGGAAGCTAAATTGACAATCTAGGGTCCCAAATCGACAATCTAGGGGGCCCTGAAATGACTATCTAAGGGCTCCACGAGCGTACACGTTTTGTGATGTTTAATCCACGCCATGGATTTCTAAGCTAGGTTGAGGAGGATGCTGGCATCATCATAAGAATCCCATGTGAGCTTCCATCAAAATTCCTTTTGTCATTCCTTGGAAGGAATCTGAACCTCCAGCAGGTACGACCAATAGATTCTACAGATGAATCTACCTGCGCAACATGACCATTGCTTCTGGCATCCGCCCAGAATGGCTGCCAAGACACTTCCATCGCCGCTGCTGAGAGGCCTGGCATCATGGATTTGGTGGGCACATGCGGGCACCACCTTCGACCTCCAGTGTGAAGATAGCCTGCTAGAGAAGCCTCAATACTGCATGATGATATATCCATCGCGTGTCCTTGTGCAGTGCAGAATTCGATCGGCTGCCACCTAACCTGAAGGCCCTTTTCTCGTCGCTGAGGCAACAAGAAGACATTCATGTATGGATGAATCAAGTACTGGAAGCGCGAGGGGGACTTCATGGCCAGCTAAGCCTTGTGGAGCCGTTTACAATCCTCCAGTGACAGTTGTCGGGTAAAACAGACTGTATCCTACACCCACTTCAATATTCAAATGGAAATACTGGTTATCGGGCCATATTGTTAGAATACCAGGGTCACACAACACGCCCAGCAACTATCTCGTGAATCCAAGTGTCCTGCCGAACCCATGGGATGAAGTAGCTGTAGACTCGGCTTTTGAGTGAGGGCACATGATGAAACCAACGTAGACTATTTTCTTATCCGTCAATTTTTTGGTAGAGTTAAGCATGTTTTTCCTGTCTTCAGGCTTCTGTGACCCTTCTCGCAGAAACTCCGAACATCAGACTACGCATCTTGAGAACCACCCATAGCCCATAGCTAAAGGCCGCACAATGAGACATGCAATCATCTATGAATGCCAGGGTCAACTTTACGTGTCGTCTGGGCAAGCAAAAGTCCGCTTAGTCTTGCAGCCGCTCCAATGAGAGCTCCCTGCCACTCCTTTAAAATCCTTCAATTTGTCCCTCAGCATCCCTTTCGCGAAGCCTCCAGATACTTTAATAAGAACTGCCTGCCGTAGGCAGGCCCAAGACACTGATGCCGGTGTCAGGAAGCACTTTTCCACTTCTTGTGAGCCATAATTAAGATGCGCAACTCATGGTACGAGTCATAATGGTGCTGGCACGAGTAGCTCTGGGAATAAGAAGAACTATGACCATAGCAGAAGCTCATACCAAAAAACCCTACACCTGCACATCAATAATCACGGACAGTTGTAATCAGACAAGTAAAGTAAGGCCGGAACAAGCAAAATAACGTCTTGTGGTATAGAAAACTATGGACTATGACGAATACAGAAACGTTGTGAGGGAATAATACGTTGGGGTTCTATGCATGTCATACCCTAACCCATATAGTCCCCCTTATGTAGATAGAATCTGGTTTTGGGTATAGTATAATATGATCCCCATATACCCCATAGTCTATCTACTTAAGAGGGACTATATGGGCTTTCATACCCAAACCCTTAAACCCTAAACCCTAAACCCATATTACCGGTGTATTTTATGCAAACGCTGGCCTTCTGCAAGCTCGTCACTTTGACCCGCCGAGCCGCTCAGCGTAGAGGCAGTCATAATATGGGTAGGTTTAGGGTTTAGGGTTTAGGTAACAAATCCCTGAACCGTAACCCAGTAGAATCGCAAACCAGGCAGCTGGGGCAAATTCAGCACGGACAGGAGATTATCCTTGATG
This sequence comes from Symbiodinium pilosum, assembly GCA_905231905.1. Taxonomy (NCBI): domain Eukaryota; class Dinophyceae; order Suessiales; family Symbiodiniaceae; genus Symbiodinium; species Symbiodinium pilosum. Next base: position 56,181 of record CAJNIZ010042789.1, read on the forward strand.
GAGAATCAACTGAACAGTGAAATCAAAAATGAAATGGTAGTTTCCCCAAAATGGGGGAACCCAACTACTATAATTCTCATTAATTATGGGACCCCCAAAAGGTACTCCTCGTTTTGGGAAACTCCAGATGCATTGTCGAGCTTGGGTTATGAGGACTGAAATGTACAGGTAACGCCTACGTGATTACCGATACTATGGCCCTGAATGTCTTGTATATTAATTACTGTATGGTGAAGGGAACCTCAGACTGCCCCAAAATGATATTGGCCAATAAGATCCCCATATACCCCATATTCTGTCTACTTAAGGGGGGCTACAACCTTGCTCCTGCCCGTGGAGTCTGACATATCGCATTCGTTCAACCCTGGAGTTCTTCAGTGTCAGAGAATCTCTGCCATGTACTTGGGCCTTGCAAACACTCAGTAGGATCCATAGAGGCATCAATCTAAGCCGCCTTCCTTTTGCAAAGCTGGGGTTTGAAGGTTGGGGCGCTTGGAGGCCTGAAGCAAAGACGGCTCTGTAAGCTGTTGTCCGGGATCTTCCCTACAAGTAGAAGAGTCCCGCGCCCTAACCTTTAAATCCTGAAGCCTACGCCGTGTTTGCATGGTTGGGTCCTGTCCGAAGCTGTGAGGCGAAAAGCGTGTTGGAGTTCACGTCATCAGTTCTATGAAAGCGTTTCTGAAACTCAGTGTATGTGGAGTGTGTCGAGGTTTTAGCCGTCATGGAACTGCTTACAATTCTAAATCCTAAGTTTAAATTCTCAAGCATAAACCCCCGAATGGTTGCCAGGGGGCCCTCCTCTAAACCCTAAACCCTAAATCCATGGTACAGCCCCCTTTCCCCCGCCGTTGGCTCTAGCCCAAATGAATCACTTCAGGCCAAAGAAAGAATAGGGTCCAGGGTTTAGGGTAGCATGTGAGGATCCTGACACAGACCTGAAACAGTAGTAACAGTTACCCTCCTATAGACTTCCCATGTCATTTTCTATTTGATTCCCCAGTGTTCGGGGGAATGTGATCCCCTAAACCCTGAACCCTAAACCTCAAACCCTAAACCCTAAACTTTAAGTACCCTGTTCTGAGCCCTAAGCCTTGAGCTGCAGAGCACGGGAAAAGCCCTGTGAATTTTGAAGAAAGCTTTTTTCGCAAACAGCGTCATCTTTGCGCTGCACTGTCTAAATCTGTGAGCCATGGAATCGCTTGAAGGGTTGTTGCTCTCTGTATTTTGCGCCACCTGTTGGCACCGAGGGAAGTAAGGGAGCTGGTGCAAGATTGCAAAGATGGGCACAGGACTTCAAGCAGCACTACACGTTAAACATCTTAGTATGGGAGACACACTTCCTGATACAGTTCTACCAGCCGCTGCTTCACCAAATCCCTGGCAAGTCCAAGTGCCATAAACTCGGCCCTAAGAGATGAAAGAGCTTAGGGACAAGGATGGAGGTAACTCCTGCTACTCTCGAGGGGTCAGGTTCAAGGATCATGTTACCCCTAACCATGGAAAATTACATGGAGAATCAGATGGAAACTGATATGGCTGGTTGTCAAAATGTTGGTCCTTTTTTGGGTACCCTAAATATTAGGTGCAGTATTATACTAAGGACCCCAAAAGGGACCATGATTTTAACAACTATCCATACTTAAAGTTAAGCACTGATAATAGGTAACTCTTACTAGTGCGCGTCACATTGGCTGAGCAAGGCGGCAGGTTCATGTTTGCAACCTGGGCCCATACTTCAAGAAGCACCCTTCAGGTAGCTGTTAAAGCCATACCGCAATTTAGTGTCCAGGGCTAGGGTAACCCGAAACATACTTTCCCAAACCCTAAACCCCAATCCCTAGAATCCTGGGTCCCTAGCCGCAAATCCCTAAACCCTAAACCCTTAACCCTAGATCCTGAAACCCTAAATCCTTAAACCCTTAAATCAACCCTTGCAGGTTGAAGGCGAACTCCATGGACTTGCGGAGTGTTGACAGCACTGCATGATCCCGGCCTCTGTTCACCCGCAATGGTAAGAGGAATATCAATCTTTTTCTTATGGTTAATGCCATCATTGTCATTACTGTTATTATTAGTATACAGTGGTCATAATATAGAAAGAACCATAGATACAGTAAATGTAGTGATAACCATGGCAATGGTACTTCTGCAAACTCCAACCACGTTGCAAGGCAGTGTGTCTAGCAAGAGGGGTATTTCTGAACCAGGCGGCATCATCAAAGGATCCTGATTTGCAGGAGCGCCGAGACATGTGCAAGATGCTCTGACGTAGCGCGTGGAGCTACTTCTAGATGCATGGGCGGGCCGTGGACCATGACTTTTCTCGCCTCAATGGTGCTGTGGCTGTGCCAGCTGCACCAGAGCTGAGGCTCTACAGGGCATGAGTTATGCAGCTCGGCGCCCTCACTGAATAATTAGGAACATAATCAACCTCAAGTAGATAGAATATGGGGTATATGGGGATCTTATCATAATATACCCAAAGCCATATTCTATTAAGGGGAACCATAGGGCTTGTGCCGCCTTTGTACGAATTTCTCTATGAAGAGGTCCTTTGCTGGTCCTAGGGGGACATGTGTATGTGTGAGGGCTGTGCATGAACTATATAGACAGCAGGACTCTGGAGAGCATCTGGAGAAGCTTCCAGTATTGGTCATATCATCTTGCAACTGTACGGAATTTTGCGCTAAACATTAAACCTATAAACCCTATACATAACCCTGCAAAGGCACATCAGAATAGATCGTGAGGGCACCTCCCTGCATAAGGCACGAGATAGTAGACGCAGTTGGCTCTGTCAGAATAGCAATTTCTCAAAGTTGGTTAGCTAGGAATGAAGGAATGGGTCCTTATAGCAGTCCCTATATAGCCCATTATCGTAGTTTTCATGTTCTTTTCCATTCCTTCATTCCCAGCTGACCGAAGGCCAGTTTCTCGAAGTTGGGGGGATCCGCCTGATTGGCTGGGACTATGGCCTATGGGCGGGCGGGGCGAGGTACGATTTAAGGCCAGAAGCCATGCTACTGTTCAGGAAGATTTTTTTGATCTTCCAAAAGAAGGACGTGGAAAAAATATTTGTCTTGAGCACCACTCAGTACTGCTGGCCTTGGATGATGTGAATTTACTTCTCACGTGGCACCCTTTTGCCGTTTTTGCTTCGCATAAGTTCACGGGTTGATCCTGCTAGGCTGCCACAAAGGAGTTTGCCAAGCAGGGCCCTCCCTCCTTATTGAAAAAGCAACCTTTCTGATGATGAGAACCCCAATTTTGTGCCATCATACAATTGTTGAGTATTTTACGCATAGAGGGGCTTGCAGGGGATGTATTAATCGAGGAGCGGATTACTTCACAACACAGATGTTGAGGAATCTACCTTAAGTTTGCTGAGCTTGCCAGCGGTGTCTAGCAGGGGGGCATGTCGGCACTGCAGTTTTATCCTTACCCAGACTGGACCACTTGCTTGCCAAACGCGAACCGCGTCGTCGTAAGATAGATCATTTCGATCAGGAGCTCGGCACACAAAAGTATGCTTGGAAGCCGATAGGAAGGTGAATGGAAACATACAGGAAAGGACTCCAGCTATGGGGAAGGACGTTGGCACAAGTCGCGCTGCTGCTGCTACTGCTGCTGCTGCTACTCCTACTACTACTACTACTACTGCTACTACTGCTACTGCTACTACTACTACCACCACCCCTCTTTCCACTGTTATCGTTACTATTACTTTCACTATGACGAAAATGCTTGGTGATGAATCACCATTTGATTGCTGCGAAACGTGTGCATTGAAGAACCCCGTCGCAAACCTGCTAACAGCACTAGTAATGTTACTGGTACTTATAACAACGACAGCGCAGCTTCATCTACTGGAGGAAACTCATGCCTTCTTGTAGCTTCCGTTCTTGGAACAACACAATTTTGCAAGACCTCTTCCATCTGTCGTGGCTATACTGGCAAGCCCCCTACCAGAATGAGCCATGACCGAAACCAACCCCAGCAAGAAGCCTCTCAAAGCCCCTAGAGGCCCTAAACCCCAGCTTGCGGCTGGGCTACTCTCAGGCTTCTATGAGCCATAGCATCCCCCTTACTAACCCCTATAATAGTCCCCTATATAATCCTGTTTAAGGAGTCGATAGCTCCTATGTAGCCCGGCTATCTCGAAGAAGCCAAGCTTTGGACTCTGAATCCCTGCACTTCTCCGTAAGTAGTTGCAGTAGTTGGGATATCGAGGGCACAAGGGGCTCCCCCATTGTCTTGCTTCTATGCTACTGTCTTTACTGGTTCTGAAAGGAAACTTGGGAATAGTTTAGCACTTCCGGTCATAGGGACTATGCGGGAGTTACATTCTCTTATTCCCTAAGAACCAGTAACTGCATGCTTCAGACCCTAAGCACTAAGCCCTCTACAGGCGACAGGCTTCCAGGAACCGGCTCCACACAAAATCGCGCAACGAGACTGTAGGCCCCTCACGAGCCCCCAGCGGGAGCCGACCCACTAATACTCTTCTCTTCTTCTTCCTCTTCTTACTACTACTACTACTACTACGACGACGACGACGACTACCACTACCGCTACCATTACAAGTGCTATCACATGCTATTAGTACTATTCTTATGATTATAAGACGATTCTTACTCTTATTGCTACTCGTACTACTAGCATAAATCAGCAACAGCCATTCTAGAACCCAAAGATGTGCTGGGCATTTGATGACAATTCTAAGCCGCACAAACA
>CAJNIZ010042790.1:4790-20371 GCA_905231905.1 Symbiodinium pilosum
GGCTGTAAGGGAGAGAGGAAGAGGGTTTTCACCCTCTCCGCCTTCGGCAACCATCCAACACGCCCCCCAAGGTCGGCGGATGACCCCCAATATAGGCTGTTGGCCCTAAACCCTGAACCCGACATAGGGTGGGGGCAGCAGTACCCCCAAAAAAGGGGCTTGATGAAGCAGGGTGGCTCTGGCAGTTGGCTGATTTATTACCTTCAAGATGTTATGCAGGCTGAGGGTTTACGTACTTGCTGGATCTCTTGACTTGGTAAGTCTAGTGAGTACCTTGGGTTACAGAGCTGATAATAGGGGTCATCAGGGATAGTAGGTATATTTACTAAGTCAAGCGATCCTCCAAGTAGGGCTTAGGGTTTGACGCATAAAATGCTCGTGGTTGGAGGGATGGGGCATGCGGACGAGGGAAGCTTGAACATCCCAGGTATAATTATGTCATTCACCTCGTACAGATAGCAACAGTTACCACAATGGGTACTATAGGAGTTATACTAGCCTCTTAATAGGACCTCAGTTGCAGCGAAGGGGTATGGCCCAAGACATGCCTAAGCTCCATCATTTGGCAGGCCTTTGACAGCCTCAGCCGCACTTGCCAGCAGCAGGCCACAGCGGTCCCAAGGGTTTTTCGGGTTGAGGGTTTAGGGGGGTTTGGGATGCTTCTTCAGGTAATCAATCATGGCCTTGATGGTTGGCACTGATGGGCTCGTTCTTGAGCTCAGAGTCAAAGGTACAAAAGGCTTGTGGAATGCGGGGTGCAGGGGTGTTGTTGGTTGAAAATGAGGAGCTTCGCAAGCTCGGACCCATGCGGAAAGTCTGTGTGCAACACTTGTGCCGTCTACAATGCTGAGGGGTGGGGTGGCTCTGGCGAAGCTGCTAGGAGACCTAATCTGTAACTCTTCTTTCAACGAACTTGTAAATTTGGAGCTTGGCTGAGATTACTTCAAGTTGGATGTTCGTGGTCTTGATGGTAGGAGGAGGAGGAGGAGCATGAGTGGCAGCAGCAGTCTACGCCGGCAACCGCCGCCGCCACCACCACCACCGCGGCCGCCGCCACCATCACCGCGGCCCCTGTGACTGCCATGGTTGACACGGTTACCCACGCGTGGATATCTCCGCGTATTCTCTAAGTTGTTCATTACTGCCTTTCTGAGTTTGAGCAGCGGTGTTTTTTCTTGAAGCTGTTCAGGTCTCAAGAAGGTTCCCCTGTTTTGAGAAATGAGCTCCCCAAAGCTCATTTGGAAGCCCACATTTGGTCCTTTCAAGGCTACCATGCTTTTGAAAAGGGCCTACCTGGATTTTGCGTGTGAATTTGATGGAGGGAATCCTCTTGGGATTCATTGCTTTGTCCCTCGACCCTAGTTAAGCTGTAGCCTCTAAGCCCAAATCCCAAAACCTATGCCTCAAACCTAAAATCCTGTCAAACCCAAAATCTCAAGCCGTCACCCTTTAAATCCTAAGCCCTAGACCCTATACTTCCTCAGTAGTTTTAAACCCGCAAATCATAAACACCAGCCCCCGAATCCCACCCTTTCCGTGGCTCCTGCGCAGGCACAGCGAAGTGCTCCGCTACTGGAGGCTGCGACCTGAGAACAACAGGATCAAGGTTAAAGTGGTAGTAATTTCGGGTTTGTAGAAATTATTTAGGGTCGGGTCCCGAAAAAAGTTTGATCGAAAATTTCGACCAGAGTTTCGTCTTTCAACTTGTGCAAAACTTATAGAGTTTACAGTGAAGAGGGGGGGGTGTGGGGGGCGGTGAGCAGGGAGGGGGAGTGGAAGTGGAGCGGGAGTTGGGGGAGCGGGGGACGGGAGTTGTGGTGCAGAAGGGGTGGCGGGAATAGAAGTTGTGCCCTGAGTTTTGACGGAAAGTTTGGAAACCAAGTTTGGTGCTCCCACATTTTAGGCTGGGCTGGTTTTGGGCCTCTTCGGCTGGTTTTGGGGCTTTCCTCGACCGTTGGGGTCTCTCCCCTCAAGCTCCCAGACCGTTTCTGTGCGTTTTGGGGCTGTTTTGGAACCATTTCTGGGCTGTTTTCTTCCAGACCTGGCTCTCCCAGTTTTGGGCCAGATCTACCAGACCAATTTGGGCTGTTGCTTTTTTCTTAGGAGGACCCCGCCACCCTGTAATAGTATATACAATAGGAATAGAAGAGGACCCGAACATAATCCTTATTATCCCGTATAGTCATCATTACTGGGTGTGGGGTTCCGTAATTTATTTCTGGGGCTGTTGGATGCTTTTTGGGTGAGGCAGTGACTTGTTCACAGCTGCTCGTACAATGTATATTGTTTTGGCCTACTGTTTTGGGGCTAAGGTGTTTAGGGATTATCGGGGTTGGGGTTTATAGAGTTTATGGCTTAGGGTTCAGGGTTTAGGGAAGACGAGAGCCTAATCAGTAGACAATGTATTCAGTACCTTTCAGAGTGCACGTCCCAGTGACGAGCCAGTGTTGGGCATGTCGGGATTATGGCAATTATGGGCCAAGGGTATGGGGGTGCCCCTAGGTTGCAGGTTTTTTCAACCGGAATTAAAAACCCCTTGGTCACTTTGAAGGGGTTATAGGTATATGGGTGGTTGTCAAAATTATGGTCCCTTTTTGGGTTGCTATTATGATACGGCACCTAATATTTAGGGTACCCAAAAAGGGACCGTAATTTTGACAACCACCCATATGTAGACATATACCTATGCAAGGCTTGGAGTTGAGGGCTTCAGGTGGAAAAGGTCTACGTTGCCACCCGAACATCCATCACAGCGGCCCTTCACCCAAAAATCATCGGGACATTCGCCACTACTGCGACTCCGACTGGGAGGGAGAGCAACCTACAGGTGAGTAGTATTTTTCAGATAGGGTCACTACGGCCCACCCCCAGGATGGAGATTTTTGAAATGGAAAACTTGATTCGGCCCAAACGCTGAAAAGACATTTTACTAGGAGTTACATAGGCACAGACACGACTTACTTGCTCACATAAGCTTTTACTCTATACTTAGATCGTTTGTGACTTAGTAAATCTACCTACTATCCCTGACAACCCCTATTATAAGCCCTATACCCAAGTTACTAAATGGACTTACTACGTCAAGAGATCCTCCAAGCACCCCATACCGTAAACCCTAAACCCTAAGCCCCCACCATGGAGGCCTTTGTGGGCCGAGACCGTGCGTGGCTGGTCCAGCAACACTACGAGGTCAAGGCGGGTTCATCGAGCTTTCCCGCTAAGGGAAAGAAAGAAAAAGGTTTTAGGCTTTAGGGTTAAGGGTTTAAGGTTTTAGGGTTTAGGAATATTGGGTTAGGGTTTTAGTGTTTTGGGGTTTAGGGTTTTAGGGTTTTAGGGAAATCATTCTTAGCCATAGTCTAAACTTGCAGTATTCCTCTATACCTCCCCTATAGTGGTCCCCTTTATAATCCCTTATATAACCCTCTTAAGGAGTTCAGGTTAGTTATAGCTCATGTCAGGTGGTTAGGGTTGTTGTGCTTCGTTCCTTAGGAGGACCCCCAAGCCTGCAATAGTCACTATAAGGGATAATAAGGAGATTACTAGGGTCCTACTATATTCCCAGTGTACTGTACCACTATTACAGCGTTGGGGGTCCTCCTAACTCATCTGCTAGAAGAGTTCGGAGTTTAGAGTTTTGGGGTTTAGGGTTTGAGAGGGTTCAGGGTTCACCTAGAGGGTATCTTTACGACCAGACCCCAAATGTCCATAAACATGGCCTTTCTTTCCAATATTTTCGTATCTTTACTTTTCTTTTTACAGACTGTAGGCAGGCGTGAAGGATTAGTGAACCCTAAACACTAAACCATTAGGGCTGTTCAAGCGGCGTGCCCAATTGGTCCGCAGGTTACCGGTGCAAGGGCTTCGCAAGGCTTCTGGCTCCACCGGAGCAACCCTATAGTCCCCCTCAAGTAGATAGAATATGGGGTATATGGGGATCTTATTATAGAAATATACCCAAAGCCATATTTTATCTACTTAAGGGGAACTATAAACCCTAAATCCACTGGAGCCAGACTTTTCTACGGTCAAAGCCTACGTAGGGAAATCCCAAGTTATGACCAGCTAGACTAGAATCCTAGGGTCTCTTACGCAGCACGATTGTTTGGTGATACAGCTACAGAATGTAAACCCCTGATTAATAAACCCCCTCCCCTTAATAGGGCTTACAGTAGGGATCCTAATATCAAGGCCTGTAAAACGAGGGGGTTTATTAATCATGGGTCTACATTAATCTCCCTACCCTTTACCCTGTATAGTAGTTTCCATTTTCTTTTCCATTATCCCTATATAACCCCTCGTAATGTGTCTACATCGTCCGAAGCAGGCGCCCCAAAAGGTTGCATCCATCGACTCCCCTAAGCCCTGCCTTCCTCGCCCTCAAAAGCCTCGCATCATAGAAAGCTACAGTCTAAACTCCTTAAAGAGGGGCTAGATAGGGATTATATAGGGGACTATTCTAGGGCCTTGGGTTATTAAGGGGGATACGAGTACCGAGTACCCTCATGTACCCCTTATTAAGTCGTTATTTGGGCAGTATAATGTCTAGGCGTGGTCACCTAATTCCCTTCTCTCGCGTGCTTATTGGTGGTTCTAACTTGCATTCTATGAGCGGGCTTATCAATAAGGCATATCCTAAGAATACATGGGGATGACACGGAAATTGTGCGGACCCATTGCAGGCAGGAACACAGTTACACTTCTATGTCTTCGCCTCAGCCGAAGCAGCTACGCTATGCGAACCCTTTTGTGGCTATTTATTCTTTTGAGGCCCGCACTCAGCATGATATAGCTACTTTGGTTGGGAGACTGGGCTGACTGAGGGGTGGTATCTCTTGCCTTGTAGAGCGCTGAGCGTCTAGCAACATTTCGAGGTATCCATCTTGTAACCTCACCCAAGTATGTGTAGTACTTGCTAATGTGGGCTACAATAGTCCCCAATATAAAGGAAGATTAGCCCAGTCCTTTTGGACCAGTATTCACAACAACATACGGTTACTTGGTTCAACCAACCCAAAAACGCCGGGGCATAAAAAGGCTCATGGAGGGCCTTGCGGTTGATGCTGAAAAAGTCCGGCATGACCCTAGGTACCGCAGCAGGGTTTTGAGTATTCAAATAGTACTGGTATCCCAAACTCGGAACCTGACCAGACCTAATCGCGAACTCTCGCATCCGCAAACCCTAGCCTCCTTAAGCGCCTGCACCGTGAAATGCTTGACCTTCAACAATTGAGTAGTATTTTATTTGGGGATACTATGGTACTCAATATAGAGTAAGATCATATCCTCCTTTTGGGGTATCGTATTTTATATAAGGAATATAATCTTACTGAGTTTAACCACCAAAAAAACGCTACTGACATGATATGACCCAAAACCATATTCCAATTCATCAGGCCCCTATCAAGATAAAGCAGCTTCCCATAGTGCCCGTTTGATGTCCCTCATGTAGGCCCTTTACACTCGCCACTGCACAGTTGACTGGGTTGCGGGTAAGAAACTTAAGCTAAGCAACAATAGTCAAGAAACCTTTTAATTTTCTTTTTACCCATATTATGGCAACTTCAACCCTAACCCTATATACCCTAAAGCCTATATGATAGTAACTTGACACCCTAAATTCTATCTCATGGTAATTTCAATTGAATTTCTCAGCCACTGCACAGTTGAAGCGCCTCAACGACAACCTCTACCGTTCCGGCCCTGATGGCAACGAACGTCTCGAGCGCAACCGCTCCTCGTCGTCCAAGGGAACTTGTGGAGTCATGGTGAGCTGTTTAGGGCTTAGGGTCTTCCACCTTGCCTCCCTAAACCCTAAACCTTAACACAATTTTTTTGAGTCAATAGGAACAATCATGGGAATTTAGACAACTTTTTACAGTATCCTCATAAGTGGCCGGTTGTGTTACGGGCTGGGAAGCTGTCCATCTACTGGGCAGATATCTAGCATTGACACCAGGGTTTGGGGTCTGGGGTCCGAAGCTATGTGGAGGATCGTGCATCGTAGGGTTAACCCAAGGAGTAGGAGTGTATATGTATCCCAACAACGAACCAGTTAGGGGGATGTATAGTGAGCATAAGGGGGACCTTTAATTCAAGGAATGCTGCAAAGTTTGGCCATGCCCAATCGGCTCGTTGTAGCTTGCGGCATTTGAAGCCTGAATCGTATGTTAACGCCTTTGGGTTTAGGGTTTCGGGAGTAGGGTAGGTAGCTAGATCCTTCAGGGGAGGGGGTGGCCAGGGACCATTATGTGACGGGAATATGCGTAATGCCTTTTTGGGGGGCGGGGTGGGGAGGGAAGAGGAAAGTGTATCTTAGGATTGCATTAGGTATTGTCCACCCCCTTAGTATCTAGACAAGGCGCTCTAAACACCAACCCTAAACTCCGGAACCCTGTGAACCCTACACCGTATGGGTGTATTGAGGCGACAAGCTTCTGCGAGCCCGGGGAGAGGTAGATCGGCTCACACATGAAGTTGAGAAGGCTTGGGGGGTTCAGGGTTTAGAGTTTAGGGTTTAGGTTTAGTGTTTAAGGTTTAGAGTTGCTGTTTAGGGTCTAGGGTTTAGGGTTTAGGAATGAGTGTTGGCATCGGGGAGGGCTAGGGGTGTATTAGAGATATGATAGCTGCCATCAATGGGGAGACCCCAATCTAAAATTCTATCATCCTATCCCAGGCACCTGCAAAAGGGACTCCTGTTTGTTGGTACCCTCATATCCTTCTCAGGTTCACAAAACTTGCATTTCAGAGCGCAGGATTTCAGCACGGAAGTGTCATGCTCAGGTCATTTGAGCTGAGAACTCGACTGTGAGGAAAGTAGTCATCTACGCAATGTTTTTCGGGAATGGGGTCATGCTACGTCTCCTTACTTGTACATACATGGAGCTGTCCTGTTTGTTCGGATAGTGGCAAATGTCATCCTGTCATTGTGTGGTTCCAAGGCTGTTGCTCATGTATTGTAGGCGCGTGCATAACCAACGATAGTATTGTCCCAGATTCTTTGTATCATTGGGGATCTCACATAGACCTCAAAGTGATATCAAAGTGCTTAGTGGTAGTTATGTAGATAGAAACAAACTGCACCATGTACCTCGTGGTTCAGGGTTCTATGATATGGTAGTTTCCCAAAATAAGGGGACCCTACTATAGACCCTCAAATAATATAATTCGTATCATAGGGCCTCCCAAAATGGTGCCCCCTAAAGCCTAAACCCTAAACCCTAGTGGTTCAGGGTTCTATGATTTAAGAACTCTTCTGCTCCAACTTGAAAGTTGAGATGTCATGGGCTTTTCTCAAGGACATCTGAATCAACGGTCCAAAGAAATGTTTTTTTCTCTCAATATCTGGGCCGTATTTTTGATGGTTCCAGAAAGAAGACGAGTGTGTACTTTGATGTTTTTTCATTGAAAGGCTTGCGCTGGCAGCCAAATTCTGTTCTGAAAGCGGCCATTTGCGTTATCAAATTCAATCAACCCCTTGATATCCTTCTATCGATTCAGGCCCTTTATGACAGTTTGAACTCCAGAGCCAATGAAAACAATCCTGCTCTTACTATTACCACTACTCCATTAAACATAATTCTACTACTACTACTACTACCACCACCACTACCTTTACCTTACGCCCTAAACTCTGTAAATCCAAAGCCTTAAAACACAAATCACCTCCCTAGATCCTAAACCCTGAGCCAAGACCTCAAAATCTTAAACCCTAAACCACGAAACCTCAAAATCCTAAACCCTGAGCCCGCAAAACGTTAAAATCCTGAACCCTAAAGCCTATCCGGTGATTAGTTGGGCTAAACCTTCCATGCAAACTTTTTGTGCTGAGGCCGGAAGACTTGCTGCTGCCGCAAAACATTGTGCCTTGGCAACTTAAGGCCAAAGTATGATTACATTGTCGCCCAAGGCTAAGGTTAAAACCACTGGTCCGCATTATGGGCCCTTATCCTTGGAGTCCTATACCTACCATACAACCTATATGTACCCTGAAGCATCTCTAGAATCCCAGCAAAAAGGCCTAAGGGCCGATTTGGGTCCCATACTTCTAACCATAGCCAAGGTATGATTAGTTGGTTGACAGGTAAATCCGTTATCTTCCAGACAGAGCAAGCGTGACCGAGATAGAAAGCCTGTGCCCTTGATAGAACTCGATGCATCATTCAAGTCTGCAATCCTATGCATCCAAAAGTTATATCACATATACGCACGGGTGTGTTGTGAGTCGTGGGTGTTTTTGCCAAGTCCAAGCGGAGATGCAAGCTGCTGCAAATCCTTCAGTGGCCTTTGATTTTAGGGTGTATAGTCCCCCTCAAGTAGACAGAATATGGCTTTGGTATGTTAGAATAAGATCCCCATATACCCCATATTCTATCTACTTAAGGGGGACTATAGGGTTTGGGGCTGAAATCCACTGAGGCGCCTTGGGCATCGTCTTGGCGTCCCTCTGCGGCGCGCAGGCCGGCCGGTGGCGCCGCGCAATAAAGATCTGCAAGGTCAAGGGTTAGGGCTTTAGGGTTTAGGGTTTAGGGAGCCAAAAGCCCATTCTGGGAAACCTTCAAGTTCGGCAAGCTAAAGCACGAAACCTGTACTTTCCTACAGCATTAAAGATTCTCAGTACTAAGCCCTGCAAACCCCTAAAGCCCTAAGCCCACAAGCCCAGGAGTTCTGCAGTAAGCCCTGCAACCCCTACCATAGGGTTTAGGGTTTAAGGATTACAACGCTCCTAAAGTCAAGGTGGGATGCACGCAGGGCTCTCGCACGCTTTGGCATAGGTTTGGGATGAAATCAATGTAGCAACGTCCCTTCAAAGGATCTAAAATCTGTCATAGCAACCCTATGGGAACCTTCGTGCAATTCTCGAACATCCCAGGTTAGCGTGTCTGAGGGGCGCATGTTTTGAGAAGCGCCCAAATTAAGGATGTCCTGATTCCATAAGCCGCAAATCTTAAACTTAAACCCTTGACCGGAATCCCCGAAGCCAAGAAAGAGATGGCGGTCCTAGTCAGGGGATTTGGGTTACCTTGATCCCACAAGAAAAGGTAACGACAAACAGTTGGGACACCTACTGGAAGCTGTTCTGGTGATTTCAAGGAGTAATGTAGGAACGCGAGAAATGGATATCCTTATCCCAAGACTATCCTTACTAACAACAGTGGCATAGAAGCCAAAAACCCTAAACCCTAAACCCTTGGAGTGCTCAAAAGCTCCAGCACGACATGTGCTTTCCGACCTAAGTGCAGGCGGAAAAAGGAGCGGCAAAAAAAAAAAAAACTAAAGCCTAAACCCTAAACCCTAATAAGCAGCTGGGCTCTACAAGCACCCTAGGCCCTACCCCCTTGGCCTTCAATCCTCAGCGCCCAAACTCTAAACCCTTGAACCAAACCCCAAACCCGAATCCATCACCCCTAACCCCCTGAGAGCCCAATTGGAACTAAGGCCCTAACCCCTGACCCCATACCACTCTTTGTAATTATTTGGGCTGGGCTCAAATGCAGAAGGCTGAATAATGACTTCGATATTGGTTATATTATTTCAATGTAATCCTTATAGAATTTACACGTATCGGACCCGACAACCCCAAGCTAATTAAAATTAAATAGGCCCCGCCTACTTTACAACTCCTCAGCTTCTTTTTCATTTCGTTCTGCATCGCCCCAACTAACTAGTATCTTGGAACCTTGCCCACTCCAACCTCTATTCTAGTCATTTTGGGACCCTACATTATGATCCCCGTCGACTCCCATTTCATGTGTATCCCATTTTGTTTCGGGCCCAAAGCAAAAATAGCAAAACCCTGTTATAATGGTTTGGGGACCCTACATTACAGATCAGCAGGCAGCTTGCCTCACGGGTTTGGGGCCGACGCTTGACCGACTCCAGAGTGTGAGGCGCATTTTGGTTGTTTGATAGGAGCCAGAGCCGTAGTATGTAGGCCATGTAGGCATGTTGCGTGTTCAGATTCAGGGGGTGAAGGCTTTGACGTGGAAGGGCTTGTGCTCGGATAGTGCCAGGCTATACTAATCCAACAAGATGGGAATTGTAGTCATGTCATACCCTACATAAGAGTCTTACATGTTTGTACAGCCTAAACCCTTAACCCCCAAACCCTAAACAAATCAGGTCTTAAGGGTTCGTTTTAAGGATTTGTGGCTTCGGGGAAATGGAACCAATACAGGCCCAAGAAAACCATGTAGCTATATAGCATAAACTTGGGCCCTTTTAAAGTAGTTATTCTGGAAGCCATTTAGGCATAGCTACATGGGCGCTGTGGCAGACCTGGCAAGAACTGGTCTCGACTATCCGAGAATCGTGTGGAGCACAGACTTCTAAGCCCTTAGTCCTACAAACCCTGAACCCTTAACCCTATAAACCCTGAACCCTAAACCCAGAGCCCTTTGTCATATGAGCCGTCAACCTTGAACCCTAAACCCTATCAAGCTGGGGAGCTAGCTACGGTGCTTGTGGGATGGTTTAGGGTTCAGGGCTCAGGATTCATAGTCATTACGAGTGTGCTATATATATATATACAGTGTGACAGCTAGAACTATTACCATTACAACGTGTTGGGTCACTTTTATGACTTATTACCTTCCGCAAACCTCCAAAACCTAGAGCCCTAAAGTTTAAAATCCTGCAACCCGTATAACGCGCATATCCCCCATGATGTAGTAATCTCTGCGGGCCTTTTTACCCCACTTGCCACTACCCATGAGCCGTGCAATTATGCAGGCTGGCGTTGGAGCAGGCGCTGCGGACCCACCCAGACTTTGGGTCCGACATGCCTGGGACGCCTTCACAGAGAGACGCGCCTGAACCAGAGGTGCGAAGTATGTACTCTAGCACCTTTAGGTTTGGGGTTGAGGGTTGAGGGTTTAGGGCTTACGGTGGTTCCATGGAGGTTTCACCAAAATCTGGGTCCCCCTTTGGAGGTCCCCATGGGAGGGAGTTGAGTCTGGTATTTCAGGATCTATGTTGGGGTCCCCCTATCTTGGGAAACTACCAGATAAGGATATACAGGGTTATACAGGGTAGGAGCCTGTCGAGTTAGAGGTGCTCGAGAAACAAATGGAAGACAAAGGCAAACACAAGATGGAAACTGGGATGGTGTCGGTACATATTTGGAATGTGGGCAAGCCTGAAAAATCACAAATTGTATCCTTTCTGTACCCTTTGTATTAATATAGTAGACCCTATGCATGCCTTAAAACTTCCACACACTAGATCCTCGTCCCTAAACCCTGAAAGCCGCTAAATCTTAAGTCCCTCTCTTGCGGGTCGGGGCTCAATTCAGGGTTTAGGGCTTCAGGTTGAGGACAGATAGGGTTCAGCACCCTCTCGGGTTTAGGGACAGGTCAAACTTAGTCCCTAAACCCTAAAACTTAAGCCCTAAACTGGGGGACCCCAGTACAGATTTCAAATGGGACAATCCTTATGACTGGGATCCCGAAAAGTGACCCAACTTCTTTAAAACACGGTTTAGGGTGTAGGGTTTGGGGTAGGACCCTTACCGCAAGGCGCCCGAAACTGAAGCTGTGGTTGTGATCACACAAGAAGTAGATCGGACATATGAGGGTTGTGAAACCATCAGAGGCCCTTTTTCGGGGTAATATTACCCCAATAGAACCCTGATACAACGCAAATGTAACCCCAATATAGTAGTTTCCATTATCTTTTCCATTATTTAGGGGAGCCTCTAGAAAAGGATTATGTAACTAGGGTTGATTTGGGGCCCTTCTGCTTACGGACACCATACAGGACCCCTGCAAATTTCATTCCATCTAACATGTCTAGTCGCGGCCACAGGGTAGTCATGAGTGAGTGTCATAGGTATCATATACAAGATTTGCCCTTTAAACCAGGATCGGCACTTTGAGTCCTACATGGCGAGCCCTGAACCCTTGAAGCCCTATATTCAATTTGAACCCTTTATGCCCTCTACATGGGAAGACTCAAGGAACATGGTAACTTCCAAAAAAACGGGGCCTCATTCTAGATCCCAGTAGACTAGTAGTCTCTGTTGTAGAGGGACCCATCATTTTCGGAATCCCTGCAAGCCACTATACGATCCCGGTGTACATTTTGTTGTTCATGCTCTTTTTCCGTTTGGTTCTCCATTCATTGCGTATGAATTACCCCTAGACCCAAAACCACGAGCTCTTGACCCCAAACACTAACCCCGTAACCCTAAACAGTAGTTTCCACTTTTCTTTGCCATTCTTATCTAATCCCTCTAGAACCCAACCCCAATAGAACCCTTAATACCTGCATAATCCCTACTGCGAACCCCCCCAATCCTAAACCCTAAAGCTCAACCCCCATAGGAAACGTCTCACGGAGGCTCCAGCGGTGGGCCTGGGCGCTGCAAAAAGCAGAGCCTCATCAGGCTCAAGAGGCGGCGCCGTTTAGGGCCTAGGATTCAAGGATTTTGCATTTCGGAGTTGGGGTTTAGAGCTCAGGATTTAATTAGGATTTTGGGGCTTCGAGTTTTGGATTTTGGGTTCGGGCTTTTGGGGGTTGAGGGCTTGCTTTCTCGTGCTGAAGCAAGTGAGGGTGTCCAGCTTAGGGTTCATGGTACCACCATGCGTTTAGTTACATAGGGATATGTTTCCTCAACCCCAAACTCTAAACTTTAATCCCAAACAAACCAAAAACTCAAATCCGAAAAACCCAAACCCTAAACCCTAAATCCAACCGGGAGAAAACACGAAACAAAAACAAACCCTCAACAGCCAAGCCCTAACCCCAAACCCCAAAGCCTAACCACCCCAAAATCCTTTACTCCCCCCCTGCTGAAACAGCAGTAATTGTACGTCGGGGGACTTTGGGCGGGGCTCTTCCTGAGATTTGCAGGTTTTGGAGGTTGCACCGTGATTTGGGTCTTTCAGGGTTTAGGATTTAGAGTTAGGTGGACCACTACCCAGTAATAGTGATTACATCTAATGGTGATTCTGTTTTGGTCCTGTTATCTTCCTATAATTTTACACTTTTAGAGGGTGGGGGGTTCCACCTAATGTAGGAGCTTTGAAAAGAGCAATGGGCAGCTTCTCACACAATCCAAGCTATTCAGTGTCAAGGATGAGGGCGGGACTTGGAGTCCGAAAGCCTACTACGACCCAAAGCCTACAGCCCAAATCCTAAGCCTAAGTCCTAGATCAAAAGCCCTAAACCCTAAACAGCCTAGGCCCAAAGCTTAAGCCGTAAACCCTATAAACCCCTATATAACCTCAGCTTCCATGTTATTTTCCACATTATTTTCCATTTGATTCTCTGTTATTGGGGGAAGAATATCCCACATACACCCTAAACCCTAATCCCCCCAGGCCTTAGAGCTTCAGTCGTAAACCTAAATCCTAAACCTTAAACAGTGTCTTGTATGTCGCTCCTTGGGTCTCGCTGTAGAGCGTTCTTCGCGCCTTGGACGGTGGAGAAGAGGCTCACAAACAAAAACAAACCCTAAGCGTCCAAGGACCCAAATAACAGGGTTTTGGGGCCCAAATACTGCGATATTAATGGTATTTGGGCCTTAAAGCCCTAGTATTTGGGTCCTTGGACCCTTAAAAAAAACCCTTAACTAGTAGTTTCCGTTTTCTTTTTTTTTTATCCCTATATAACCCCTATATGTCCCCTGTAAACCCCTTTAGAGGTACCCCTAAATTTGGGAAACCCTGAACCCTATATTGGGGTGTGCATTATATATATATATGTACACACACATACGTATATATGCACATGCCAATATAACCTCTCTATATATATGTATATAGAAATATATATATATATATACATATAATCCCCTGTAACCCTAATCCTGTTTGCGCAGCTGCAGGCGACGTCTGGTCCGCATGGCCAAGTGAGCCAAGTCCAGATGCTGGGCTCCAGGGCCGTGAGGCGCTACTTGGGTACCCTTTGGGTAGCCTTTAAAGGGGGATTGGGATTTAGGGTTTAGGGGTTTAGGGTTTAGGGTCTTTAGGGGATATACGGTTTAGGGTTTCCCAAAATTAGGGGTGCCATTTTGGGTGCTTGGGGTTTTAGGTGGGTCTGGGGGCCTGGGTGTTACATAGTAGTAATGGTAAAGAAAATGGAAATTGTCATAGTATTTAGGGTTTACTTGGGGTTTAGGCTTTACGGCGTGGAGGGTGTACGGCATCTAGGGGCTCGGGTTTTCCGGGGTTACCTGAACTGTGAATGGTGTTTCTTGGGGTTCAGGGTTTAGGGTTTAGGGGCTTCAAACAACAGTTGGACTGCATGTGCCAGTATTAGATGAAGCAATGCTGCATAACACTTGAGAAGGAGACCTACAATGAATTCAACACGTCTCTACATCCCCCGCATACTGGATGGTGTCCTTCTTTTGAGGACCTAGGCCTGTACATGACAAGGGAATGACATAGGGATTGTTTGGGTCATTGGTTTGTACGCATGACCAAGTCCTTTCTGGGCAGCCTCAGAGGTATGTTTTAGGGTTAATTACAACCTTCCTGACCCTAGGTACCTACATCTTGGCGATTAGGGTGCTACAGTATACTCAAGTCATGCAGGTTTTTTTGTATCAGCAGTATATTACCAAATTCAATGATTCGCGTTTAGGCCGCAGCTCTCTTGCCAAAGTGTTGCCCTCGGCGGGGGCCATAAACGAATGCTCTGCACGCAAGCCCTGCGCCCCATTGCGTATAATCTGGATCCCACAAACCGCAGGGTTCTTTAACCCAAGTCTGTTACAAATTAGCTGCGAGAGCATTGCAAGGGTGCCTTCCGCTTGCGCCAAATTCCATGAGCAACATCACGTGGAAGCTTGCGCCCGCAGCCTCCTCAGTAGCAAATGTGGTGATCATGGTCCATTCATCTGCTGGATTTTTGAATAAGTCTTGAGCGCACACAGCAGGATTAGGCACCAAAGTCCTAACCCCTAAACCCAAGACCCCTTGCCTTGTTTCCTTCAAAACCCCCTCAAAACCCCCTACACCCTGAAGGCCTCTAGCCCTTCTCGATCCTCGCGCCAACGATTGGTGTCGGACCGGCTCTTCCTGTGGGGTTTCTTAAATGATTTGCTAGCAATAGTCTCAAACTTGCGGCCATCGAATCCTTGATCGGAAGTCTGCAATCTCTCTCTCATCTCCACATATCCCGCTGGTTCTGAAGGTACGTACCCCCATTTTGGGATATCTATATCCCTGCCAACCAGGGAATACAAAGATGCTCGGCTACGCGCCGGTTTCCTAGCGCCCTAAACCCTAGATCTCTAGACCGGAAACCCTGGCCCGCATTCTGCTAAGTCCGGGATGCCTGGCATCCTATTACCTACACCTGTGACTTCAAGCCAATCGAGATGGTCCTTTGAATGCACAACCAACAGCCCTTCATACGCTTCAGGCGACAGTTGATACGACGCTTCTTCACAAATAAATCGCTTCGGCCCATATGCTTCCGTTTGGAATGTATTTGCAATATGGGGCCTTGTTCACGGACATTCCTATACGCATGAGAGGTTGTTGAAAATGCTGACTATATATACTCCTTAATCAAGGGACCCCTACAATCCCCTAAACCCCTAAACCCCTTAACCCTAAACCCCTTAACCCCAA